>VXAL01004000.1:862092-904783 GCA_013399475.1 Chauna torquata | reverse complement strand
GTTGGTTTTGTTTTTAATTAAAATATTTAAATAAAACTACCTTATCTAGGTCACTGTACTTTGGTATGTAAAAGGATTTCTGAAATGTCAAGTATTAAATAGCAAATAAATATCCTTACAACAAAACAAAGTAGGATCCATTAACAGCGTTTGGTGTGAATGAAATTCTAACAAGATACCTGCTGTGCACCCCGCAGCTTTCAGTTCGGCCTTTTGATTGACTTGTGCAAGGTGTCTTTTCTTTGGGTGGTGGGTGAATATGTTCTTTGCTTCATTTTAAGATGGGGAACTCAGTAATCATGACATAGGAAAGAAAAACAGCTGGTGGAGGAGGCAACTGGAACAAGTTGTGAACAAAGAAGATCATCTGTCATTTTGGTGGCCACATGTTTATAGATGGTATTTTATTTGCTTTGATTACAACTGTTCTTAGATAAAGTTGCAGAAGAATTTTGGTTCCTACCGACTGTGTTGCAATGCACATGTCTTCTGAAGGATCACTGTGTTGGGGCTAAAATTTTCCATGTTTAGATTGTGCCTGAAAAAGTGGTTTGTAAAGTTACGTAAAAAAAACCTCAGCAATTTTGGGGGCTGATGCACACAGTTATTTTTTGCTTTAACATGGTTTCCTCCTCCTCCCCACTTACGAAAGCAAAAGGCAGTGGGTAAATCCACATCCTAGCTTGTTTTTGGAGGTAGGACTTCATCTTTACTGTAGCTCTTTTTGTTGCTGCAGTAGTGCAAATGTGATGTGCTTGGTCACCGACCGTAGTGGTTTGCCACTGTACAGGGAACCCTGTTTGATGCAGAAATGGCATAAAAATTTGACATCATCTTTCCTGCTGATATTGCATTGTAGCAAATGAAGAAGGTGTGGGTCAAGTGGGATATCTGCTTGTCCGAATGATTCATTGAGCTCTAAGCAGCACCGTGCAGGGTAAAGCAGTCTGCACTACGTTGTTCCAAGACCCAAAATGGGAAGTCTCAATGTGCCCGTGTATGAGTTGGCAGCCCTCTCTCATTTTGTTATGTTGTGCCTGCTACCACAAATATAACTGTCTAGGGACAGACTACAGATAGCACAGGAGCTGGCACCTTGCAAGTACAGGAACAGTTAGAGAAGTGTTCAAGTCTCGATGACCAGGCTGTTCTTTGCAGTTAGAAAATAAGAAATGGGCTTGCTTTGAGAATGGGAGACTGAGCAATCACAACTGGAAATGTTTTTTTAATTGTTCATTGACTGTATCTACCTTTCAGCTTTGTAGATGAATACGCAAACTGTTATTAGTAGGCAGAAGGCATAAAGTTTTTTCCTAACTGGGGAAACAATGTTTGGTTTAGCTGCTCTTCAGATAAACAGATCTCATTCAGCTTCCAGTTAAGGCTCATAACATTATTGATGAAATTAATATCAGCCCAGGGTTATAAAGAGTAGTTAAGACATTTTGAAATTAAGGAGGGTGGCATTATCAATTTGTTATGCTCTTCCCTGCTACAGGGCTGCTCTGGTAGCTATACAGCAGCATGAACACTGCCCACATAAGGCAAAATACAGTTTGCAGCATCCTAAGCTAAAAGTAGTAGTGTAGAGAACGTCCCAAAATTACCTGAGGCTAAGGTTTCTTCCATTGTTTGTTATCATACTCGCCAAACATTTTTATTTTTTTCTGTGCATTTTATGGTTTTGATTATTTGACACAGAAGCATGTTCTTTCCTTCTTTGGGGTCTGGGGCTGAGGGAAGCGCCGTCCTTGGATGATGGGAGTGCTGTGTCTCATCGAACTTTGTGGCCCTAAAGCGCATTTGAACTTTAATCCTGAAAACAGCATCTACCCACAGTGATTTCATTTCTGAAGGGCCAGCAGGAGAGAAGTATATTTACGATGACGTGGAGAACTTTTGAGTTTATCTGTTTGTGCCTCGTGTAGAATTAGAACTGGGAGGATAACTTAAATGAAATGGATGCGTTTTCATCTTGGGAACATCAGAGTTTGTGTGAATTTTGCTCCCATTTTAGTCAAGAGTTTTTTTTTTATGCAAAGCCATTGCTGTTATTTTCAAAGCTTAATTAAAGCTTGTTATTAACAGGGCTCTAATTCTGCTGCAGGGGCAGATCCCCCGGTGCCAAGGGCTGGAAAATTTTTTGGGGGCAGACGCTCACTTCCCCATTTGGGACATTGCCAGGGAGAAAAGTGCATTCTAGGAATTCAGCATTACTCTTACACCACAAAGTGCTAATTTATTCAGTCATTTGAAACGTCCTGTGGTTGTAGGAGCCTCTTCCTTTAGTGTAGTTCTCTGTAGTGCTGCGCGCTTGTTGCTGTGAGCAAAGTCACTTTGGACCTACTTGAAAAGTTGCTGCCCTGATAGGGAGTCACCAATGCCGGTATTCTGTAAAAATAGAAGGCTTGATGTAGCATATTTAGTGTTAGATGATAAGTCTCTATAGAAGTCATTGCAGAATTGCAAGTGTTGTCGCTTTGTCCCTTTTGATGTACGTTGGAGAAGGGTCTCTGCGTTCCTCATCCACGTTGTAAAACCTTCCCCTAAAGCTTAAGGCAAGAAAATGTACAGGGAGATTACAAGAAATTTAAAGAGAAAGTTCAAAAAATTCTGGAATTTCTAAGTAAATTGGTAGGTCTCAACTTTACTTGGAAAGGTGATTATCAAAGCATTACTTCTGAGTTTTTGCTCTTGAGTTTTGTGTTGATGGAGTTTGTTTGCATCAATGGCTGCTGAAGGAGGACGGTGGAAATCCTTTGCCAGGTGCCCCATCCCTCATGCTCCTATTCAAAGAGATGTGGAGGATCTTTAAAGGTGGTTTTTGTGAAAGAGATGAAATTAACTTTGATTTTTAGTTCAGGAATTAAAGGCATCAACTCAATTATTCCATCATCAAAAGTTAAAAGTTTGTCAGAATAAACGTTGAATTCCAGTTATGTCTACAAATTTCTTCAACGAAAACAGTATCCTATAGGAAATTTTTTAGGAACAGGTAGTTCCTAAAGGAGAGTTAGGATTTGCATTAAAATTTTTGAAAATCATTGTATCATTCCTAATTATGAAACAAATTGGTTATAATTGCAATTAAAGAAAGAAGCTTGATTTCTGTTATTTTTGTTCTTCTGTGGGTATTTCAAGTCTTTCCTGGTGTCAGTTACTGCTCAATATGGTGCACAAGTACTTAATGATGCACCAAGCAAGCTAAAATTACTAAATATTTTCCTTTGTGCAATGGTATCTGGTTTTAGCTACAAGGTAGAACTTAGTTTGGAAGCTGGGGAAAAAAAGAAAAACAGAGAAATGGAAACTTGTAAAATTAGGGTAAAGGTAAAACAATATGGAAGGAAGATGAATCTCTAGAGATTTGCTAGGAAATGAAAGTTAAAATCATGTGGTTTCTTCTGCTCTGAGATGCTTCGTGTTGATTTATATTGCTACCAGTGAGGTTGACAAGTGCAAACTTTTAAAATAGTGGAAGATTTCCTGAGAGGTCAGTGTGTTCCTGTTATTGTGAAATGGAAGGGAAGTGCTATCAGAAGAGCTCAAATAAAACCAGAGGGAGGAAGAAAAGGGCTTTTCCATGGTTATCTCTTGTCCTACATTTTTTTGAGTTACAAAAGGCCTGGCAGCTCCAGGAGCTGATGCTGCTGGCAGGTAGCTGCTTTTGGAAATCAGTGCCTTCCTTGGAAGAGAAGCTCTCATATGGGGGCAGTCCCTGGAAGGAGATGGTGGCTGGCCCCCAAAGCCAGTGCAGAAGAAGCGGAAAGAGGCAACTTTGAAACGTCTTCTGAGAAGGAGGAACAGATTCTGGTTCTCGTGGGCAGGCACTACAGAGGACTGGAAGGGGTTGGATAACTCCCAGGGACAGATGGGTGCACAGGGGGAAAGGAGGGAAGAGCCTGGGGGAGCTGCTAATAGGAAGGTCTCTGCTCCAGCTGAGGGAATACGGGCTGGTGGTCACTAATCGCTCCCACATGATGGAGAACATTGCGGCCTGTTCGTCTCGCAGATTGTCTAGTGCTGTCCTTTTCATATGCAAAGAGGTTTCTGTATTAAGTCACTTCAAGTTTCAAATCCTGCGTCTGCAGGAAGACGTCTCTGAGATTCAGGAAATGCAAGTGTGCGTGCCCAGAATGAGCAACCAAACCGTCTGCTGCCTGCAACTCCAGCTGGTGTCCTGAAGCCCTCTGTGGACATTTAGTCTGCTAGCGTTTCACAGGCAAACAGAAAATCCTTTGGGATTCACTTTTTGGTGCCTGGGGACGTGCTTCCATGATTCATTCAGTGTCTGAGCTGCAGATAAACACATTCAGGCTTCGGCATGGAAAAATAGCTGGTTCTCTCCTGGCGTTTTTTCAAAAGCTGCATATTGAAACTCTGTTCCCAGGGACTGTTTCATAGTCCCTTCTGGCATCTGAACACTGCCGCATCCTCCCTGCTCCCGCCGCAGCGATGTGGGATGCCCAGAGGCGATGGGCTATAATCAGTGTGGGCAAGGCGGAAAGCAGGGTTTTTTTTTATTGTCTTCTGTGGCCATCAGCCTCTGGTCCCGTTGTCAGGCTTCTCTTAGTGGAACAGAGGCTAAGGGAAGAAGGAAGGGGTAGTTTTGTTATGTATGATGTATACACGTCTACAAAATCCCCAAACAGCCTCATTGCTGGTTACTTCATACTAGTGCGTTCCCCAGCCCTGGTGTTCAGGTGCCTTTANATACACACACACACTGAGCAGTACTCAGTATTCAGCAGTGGATGGTGGGGTTTGTGTTTTCAGTATCTGTGGACCACCCAGTTTCCTGAGAGCTTGCAGTAAACCTCCCTCAAATCCTGTCTGGTCTCTTTTCGGCATAGGGAATGCTTGTGTATAGTAGTGGTTTCCTTTGTTTGTGTTTTGGTGGTGATTATTATTATTATTCCTGAATTAGGGCTACTGAGATAAATACTTAGTTCTTAATGCTGTGTTTTGTACATAATCAGGTACATCTTAAACAGCACCTTAAACTTCAGTGTTACTTTCTTTTTGCTGTTTTTTGTACAAAAAAAGCAGACATTTTCAATACTTGGCAAAGTCACAGGGCAGAGGATGGAGCTGGCTGGGTAATGGGAAAAATATTCAAATCTTTTTTGAAAAAATGCCAATGTCTATAATGCATTTTCAGTGAATGACTCAACTGGTTCTATTAAAGGAAAAAATATAATGTTAATTCAGACTAATTTAATTTATTCTGTCACCAATCAACTGCTAGGCTGTAAACAACCTTGAATCTTCTCATTCTTTGATTGTTTTCTGCTGATTATTGAGCAGGGTGCTTAGTTGTCATTTTTCAATAGTGGATATTAATGTAAACCATGAGTAGTTTCTGTAAATTTGATGGAGCTGCATTGGTTTAAGAATAAGGAAGATCAGACTCAATATGTTCAGGGAAGAGTTAGATGCAAGCCAGAGGCAGAATTTGATTTTATATCTGATATGGGTCATTCCTTCATTTGTGTGGACTTGAGCAAATTTGCGTCTATCCTCCTATGTGTGTTCAGACTCAACCTCTAGATTTGCCTTTAATTAAATGTCAGATAATGTGCTCCAAAACAGATTCTGCTTTGGCTCAAGAGAAAAGAATATTAATCTGATATTCATTGACTTTATAGTGATAATATGATATTTATTGACTTCACAGCTCTTCCAAGACTAAAAAGTATGTATATGTATAAACTCTGTGTTGGAGTTTAGTTGCTGAGGTTAGATACTCCTCAGCCTTGCTAACAGGCTGGTCCTTCCACTGCAAGAAGCGCAGAAATGTCACCCACCCTCCATGCAGCAGTTAAAACTAAACATCTTTAGGTCACTTTGGAAAATAGGAAATCATTATTTTGAGTATTTGCTTATAGAAACCTTTGTCAAACGTCAGACTGCCTCTCTACTGCCTCTCTTTTCCTCTCCACCCTCTGTCTTTTCCTCTCCACCCCTTTTTTAATGTATATGTAGTCGGCTGCTAAGGAAGACGTTGTGGTGAAGCCTGCATATGTGTCTGCATGCAGTGAGATGGTGTGGGGCAGCAGAAAAGAGAGAAGATAGGCATACACGTGTGTGCAAATATGTATGTTTGAGTAGTGGTGCAGGGAAGGATGGGATCTTAGATATATGTATGCATAGGAGGGTCTAGTGGGATCTTAGGTGAAAGTATATGTGAGAGTTCAGTGTGCAGAGGCAAGGAGCAGCTAGTGGCAAGCGTACGTAAGTGCATGCATGGCCAGCAAAACCAGCCTGTACATTGCCTGGAAGTGGGGAGGGACGTCCAGGGATGTGCACTGAGGTCACCTGGAGACCTCACTCTGGTAGAGCATGAGGTCTTCTTTGGCTCTCCTGGGAGACTCGTTTTTCCCCTCTCAGACCCGCTCTGTTCCTTCCCTGCCTCCCCCAGCAAGAGCTGCTGGCCGGGAAGGTCACGGCACCCTCGCTGCTGGAGGATTTTACGGGCACGTTGCATTAAGACCTCTCAGATTATAGCCAAGCCTGACTTGGAGCAGCAGAAAGGGACTGGCTGACCTGTCAAAGGCCCTTCCAACCCCATTTTGTCATCACAGAACTACGAAGGAGGACAAAACCTAAGGAAGAAAAATGTGCTGCAGAAAGCAGCTGACAGGTCTTGGGGGAGTGTTGACTTCGTGGTGTGGCGAGCGGGAGGTCACCGGAGGCGCTGGCAGGAGCCCCTCCGACACGGGGCAGGGGGTGCAGCCGGGCCGCAGCAGCAAGTAACGCGTTCCGTGAGCTCAGCGAGGAGGGGAAGGAGGACGTGGGTCGTTAGTCAGAGCAGCGAGTCCTGTCAAGGGTAGGAGAGTCCCAGGTTTTCGAGAAAGGAGAAAATCAAAGGGGTAAGAATCTGGCAAGGGACTGCAAGAATGGAGCAGGATCACTGAGGAAATTTGGAGATGGGCTAGGGGCAAAAAGTAAGTAGCAAAAATTCTCTGTCTGACAGAGAAGGGGAAAAGGAAAGCCAGAGAGAGGTAGGAGAAACATTTGGCATATAAAGTAAGACAAGGTCATCCATTTCAGCAGCTTTCTTTGAGCTAGAACATGTGAGATCCTGTGTGTTGAGGCAAGTGAGGAGCGGCCAGGCGGGAGGGGAAACAGCCTTGGGGTTTGGTGAGGTGGTCCAGGCGAGGTTTGCATTTGGAAAATGCTTTCAGCTAGGAGGAACAGCAGAACTGCTGAAGGAGGAGAGCAACGGGGTTTCCAGACTCAACCAGCTGCAGACAGAAATGTTGGGAAGTGTATATTGGGTGAGCCAAGGGTTGTGGATAATCCAACAGACTTTAGAGTCAAAATATTAGACAAAACAGCCCAAGGGAGGAAGAGTAAGGTGCAGGGAGAAGGGGGAAGAAGGCTGACAGTAGATCAGTCATCCCTGCTGAAAGACTGGAAGTTACGGAGAGGGTGAGGGACAGTGTGAGCTGATAAGGCTGATGTTGAAATAAACCATGTGACGTGTCTTAGCATTAGAACGGGGTTTTCTAACTCAGTCATCGTTGCAGTTAATGCAAACATCTGAAGTCAAATATACAAAGTGCTTCATTCTCACCATGACTTGGACACTTCTGTAGCCCTCATTTCTACATTATCAGAGCTCCTTGCTATCTTTAAGGTAATTATCTTTACAGCAATATGGGTGGTAAGAAATTGCTATCCCCTAGATAGTGAACCAAGGCAGAAGGCAGAGGAGTGTCTTGCCTGCAGTCCCTCTACAAATGGAAGTGAGAATTGAAGCCAGGTTTCTTGCATCTTCCACTAGTAGCTTAAATGCTGGCTCATCCTCCCTCTGAGCTCCTGCCTGGAGCAGGAGCCACTTTGAAATCATACTTTCCACGGAGAAATACAGGTTTTGGCATATTGTAATGGTTTGTTTAGTGATGAAAAAAAAAAAAAAAGGTAAGTTACTTTTGAGGTTTTTATTATTGGGACAAAATCCAGCCATAACTGTATATCTTTTCATCAATAAAGAATTAAGTTGCAGAAGAGGCTAGCAGCAATGATAGCAAAAGTGGCCTTTCTTTGATTTGCTGTTACCTGTTTTTTCAGATAAACCGTGAAAGCTGGTGCTCGCTGGAGCCATGTCCCGACTCTTCGCTTCTAGAGCGCAAGCGGACGCGGGAGTCTCCAGGTAAGCCGTGGGTGCTTGGTCAGCACAGGGGCAGAAGAGCAGCCCCATGGTTCTCCTTGCTTGCTTTCCTTGCCTTTTCTTTCCTTCTTCTTTCTTTTTTTGTCATCCTAACCTCAACGGGGAAAAATACGTAAACTGAAGAAAATGTGTAATGAATCTGTCATGAGTCATTGTTAGCACATGGTTGCAGCACTTGACTTGTAGTGAGCTGGGTGGTGTGTCACCTTCTTAAGTAATTGTGCACTTGAAGGATTTCAGTATTTCAACTTTTTAATAAACTTGAAAGGTGTGATGGGGAAAACAGACATGTTTTCTAGCCAAAATGGTAATACAATAAAAGGGAAAAAAAAAGTCAAATTTAAACTCTCTTAATTCGTGTTCAGGTCCAAATCAGTGACTTGATGTTTTTTGTTTTTGTTTTGTTTTTTCTTTCCTAAAAGTTCCCATGATTTCCACGCTTCAGGAAACAGAAAGGCAGTTCAGAGCCATCGTTCCCACACCCTACCCACCAGTCCTGCGTGCTGGCGGGTGCTCTCTGTCTCTTCCACAGGGACAGAAAATCTTGTCTGGCAAGTTTCAAAGAGGGGTTCATGTGCATGATAAGAAAAAAAGCATTTCCTTTCATTGAATTGTGCATGTTCAAAACAAGTACAGTAATTTATCAGGGCCCGGAATAGAGACTTTGCTTGGACTTTTCATTGAGTAGACACTTCTTGCTTTGCTGTCATTACGAGCAGGGATCTCACCTGTATCTTCTCCCTGTCTGAGGAGAAAGAAAAAACGGGGGTTGAATCATTGTTGAGGTGAAATTCAAACCCAGTCTTTTCAGTGTTTAGGCTAAGAAGTGATGTTGTGGGTGACTGACCTGAAGGGTTTATTCTGGGTAGAAGTTCTAGCTCCCATCAAAGTGAAATAAACACTTTTTTCTTTGGGGGAAAAAAAAAGGGACGGGGGGGAAGTCAATGAATTATAGGTTAGAATAGTCATGACCAGTGAATAGCTGTTTCACAAGTGTTTTACAAGAGAACCTGCAGTATCACCATGCTGCTTCTTTACTAATTGTTTCCCTGCATCCCTTGCCTCTAGATATATTTTTAAGCTTTAGATTTAGTGTGCTCCATTTGGCTGCAAAATTACATGCGCTCATTTGGCTTGCTGAAACTATAGTCATGCATTCATATGTTATGATCAATAATATTATTAGGATCAATATTAGTTAAATACTTACTATTTAATGCAACATTATACTATAAAAATATTTATTATATAATCAGTTAAACATAAATTAATAGTTACAGTAATACATGTCTGTAACACAATGAGGCAGGTTTTTAATATGACAAGGGACATGTGCTCTCCTGTCTGCAGCAGCAGGAGGATCTCGGGCTCTGCAGGTCCTGGTATTCTAGAAATAACAGTTACTGCTCGCGTGTCCCACTGTAGTACTGTGCCCCTGAATGAGCTCTCATGCTGCAAAAGCACAGAGGGTAAAGAAAAACCTGGCAGAGTGTAACGTAAAATAATACAACTTGATAGGGAATTAGATCTTTTTCACCTGCTAAATATAGTCAGTCCTGCAGAAATTGCTTGTAAGGGTGGAGTCCTCAAATCTTGGTAGGTAACTCCAGGAACGGTAGCTGCTCATTTTCAGCTCATGCTTTTGAAACTAAATGTCTCGAGGAGTGTGGCAGCTATGTAGCTATCAGCATGAAATTAGAGGACTCAGCCCTATCTTGGAGGACATGAGGCTTTGGAAAATGTTTTTAAAGGAGTTGTTTGGAAATTTTCTTCCTAGAGCTTTTTACTGTGTAATGTTTTTTCTTTTGTATTACGTGCAGAAGTTGTTAGCATCAATTTATTTTTGCGTGAATCTCTGCAGAGAGAAACAGATAAGCGCAGCTGCTCTGTAAATCAAGCGTGTGCAGCAAGCGGGCAGTGCACGTGCGATGGGAGCCGTTCTTCAGGCCCCAGTGTTATGACAGTGCCGTCACCGGGGCTTGGCAGGTCACGGGTGGGAGCGACTGAGTGGCGGAGCTCAGCATTGTGCAATGTGTGTGCGGTTCAAAACAAACAGAACAAACCCAACGAGCTGAGAAAAGGAAAAAAAAAAAATAGACCCCCCCCAAACAATGAAAAATATCCACTGAAAGGTGAGGGAAGAGTCAGGGCTCAGAGATCAGTGTCTCAGCACAGATGAGATGCGGTGTGGGGCATCCCTCCGTCTCTCTCTGTTCCTCCTCGTCCTTCCCACCCGGCTGTCTCATGTCTTCTGCCCTCTTCCACTCGGCACTGTCCCTCAGTGGCTCCTGCAGAGCCTTTCGCTGCCACTTGTTATTTATCGGCTGGGTGAGGTATCCGTTCGTTGGCGCATCTGGGCCATCCCTGCTCATTTTCCACTGGAACGTGGCTCGAGCCCCTTTGTTTTTCAGTCTGGGCTTGGACAAGCTCTGCCGGCTGCCAGCTGGCCGGCCGGCTGCATCCTGGCCCAATCCCTTACAGCCGCTCTGTCTCTTCTTTGCTTTTCCCTTTTTTTTTTTCCCTTATTCTTCTCTCCCCCCTCGATTATGGAAAAGCAATTCAGATTTTCCAGGTTTACTGAACGGGGAAAAGGATGGGGGAACACTTGCACCTCCTCCAACAAGCGCTTTTCCAGTTCTCCCCGGCGTGGAAACTCCTTGGTGTGGTGATGGTGTTTCCAGCCGGCTTCGCCGTCCTCGCATCCCTGGAGGTAGCACCTCCGCGCTGCCTCCGTCCCCCCCGCTGCCCGGGAACAGAAAGTCACCTCCCAGCAGCAGCATCCCGTGGGGACCGGGAGGCTCGTGCGATGCTGTCCGATGGAGAAGGCATGACCTGTCCCACAGGCAAACGCTGAGCACTCCTGACTTAACTGAGCCTGCTTCTCCCAAGCTTAAATCCACTGTTCTTCTAGGGATGAATTTTAATTACAATTAATGTGAGCTCGAGCTTCTCTGAGAGACCGGGACTAGCTTAATGTCATTTCCTCTGTCCATGTACTTGCTTCCATCGACTGGGGTATTTTATAGCTGCTGTCAGGCGCAGTTCTGGATTGGGGCCAGTTAGAATAAGGAAGGAAAAAAGGTGGCTTCAAGCTACCCTACCCAAACCCATATTCCCTCTGTTGATGTGTAAGCCTGCCATAGCCAAGGATGGAGTTCATCAGCTGTAATTTAAGCGTGAACCAAAGTTTTATTGCCCTGGTTCCTCTCCAGGGAGATAAACATGTTTTGAAGGTGTCTTGTTTAGTTACAGCAGGTTGAGAAATAACACCTTTCTTTTTAAAAAATACTAATAATCAGCAAGTATTTTTAGCTGGGAGAAAAGAATGTATAGTTATTGCCAAAATTGTCATTAATACCTTTCCCTGAAGGCTGAAAAAAATGGAATGATATACAGACATTATTGATGCAGACACATGTCTGTTAAGGTTTTTGGAAAGACCGGACTTTCTCGATGGCTGTGGTTTATTTCTGCGCTGCTAATCACCCTACTACAAACAGCTGGAAGCATTTTAAACAGAAGGAAGAGATTCAATATGCTTAGATTTAAATGTCAGGAGTTATAAAAGCTTGTGAAATTTTAAAAAGTGCTTGATTTTTGAATCTTAAAAAAGTAAAACTTATCATAGAAGTCATACTATTGTTTTTTCAGTGAGAAGTATAGAAGAAGTAATAACTAACTGGAATGATGTGCATTTTAAAAGTACTTTGTCATTTAAAAGTTAGGGGGAATTAATTGTTTTTAATTGAGAAAGCAAGTTAGTATTGTTGACTTACATTTATACATCTATTGAATGTGAATCTAATTTTGAAGTTGCTGCAATCAGTAGGAAAGAAATATCCCATTATGCTCAGTGTGGGGTACCTAATATATAGCATATTTATGGGCACCTCAAACTACAAGTTGGTATGGCTGTTTAATGCAGGATTTCTGTTGGCGCATTGTACTTTAATCATGCATACCAAGCTTTCAAAAAGGAGTTTTGAACTCTTGAATAAATTCTTTGTAAATTTGCTGTCCCATTTTTAGGAGGCGAACTCAATTTATAAAGCTGTGCTAGCTGTTGTTTTAAACCTTTGAATTTACTGAGTGTATGCAAGTTGGATGTTTGGATGCTACAGAAAGCATCAGACCATAACTCTTTCTGCTTTGCTCCCATAGAATGTGAGAACTTCTTGGAGGATGGGCTGAGCAGTGTCTGTGCCTCATCACAGGGTGTCCTTAAAAGAGAGTCTGGGAGTGAGTCTGACCTCTTCCCCTTGCATGGTGATGGTATGGAAGACCTCGTCTTTGGAAAGGTAGGAAAGTCTGATTGGGATATGGTTAAAAAAAGTTTCAAGGCCTGATTCTCTAAATCCATACTGCAAACTCTTATTGTCTTGGTTTCGCTCATGAGTTAAAAACCTGGAAGCGATTATCCTGGAATGGAATAGATGGGAAGGATCTGGTCCCCTCTTCAGATGCAACAACACGAGTGATGTATTTACTTGCAGCAGAATTCCAAAAACTGTGCAACTCCCTGATGTTGAAAAGATGAAAGCAATTGTGACTGTCCAAAAGTAAATCAGACGTTAGAGAAACAGTTGAAAAAGTGGGTTTTCTTACAAGGTCGTTAATGACTGCACAGGCAGTATGAAAGCTATCTTTAACTAATGTAACAAAGAGCTTTTCTCCAGCAAACATGACCTCTGCACTGACACCTTCAGCATTATATACTGTAATTTTCAGAAGAACCAGTGTTTTTCTGTAAATTCAATGTGACTCCCTTAATGGGAAGGAAACACTCACTCTAAATACTTAAGGCCAATTCCAGGGAATAGTTTTGTTGCCAGGGCAACATACCTCTAATGCCTTTTTGCGTGCAAGCAGAAGGAAAATGTTTTCAAGTTTGCTTAAAATCAACAACAGAAGTCATTACTAACCTTAGTCATCTCTGTGCCCTTTGTGTTGCTCATGGATGAGAAGGGGAGGGAGGAGTGGGTGAAACCTGAGATACAGAATCAGCCTCCTGAACAGAGGATGCCTCGCTTCAGCACTGCCTTTCGGTCTTCTGCCGTCTGCGTCAGAGCAGCCCAAATGTATTCGGAGGGCGATTGGGTTTTGCTTTTTAAAAACCTTCTTGCTTGTAATTGATAGTGTTATGCTTCTTGCCATAAGAGGGTAATGAAAAAGCATCCAGGGTCGTGCAGAATGAAGGAGGACATGAACCTCCTTAGAGCATCCACCATGTTGGTCACTGCTCTGTGAAAACATCTGCTTAGGTTCTGTATGGCTTTAACCAGCTCACACTTACCTGTTTGAGCAGACACTGTTCCTGCTCTGAAAAACTAAATTTTCAGACTAGGTTTCACACTTGCTTGCAGAGGAATATATTTAATGAAAAAAAAATCTGTACGGTTAAATCAAATCAGATGATGTTGAATATTTTCCAGCAGGATGGGAAACACCACAGCCTGAGCCTAAGTGATCTCATGTGCTATAAATGAACAGTAAAGTCATCCTTAATGCATGTGGTAGGGCACAGAGCTCACCAGCCTCACCCTTTCCCATCTTACTCTCAAAGAGCTGGGGGACCCTGGATTCTGAGAATATAAGGCTGTTTGGCAGAGCAGAAGACTGTCTTCAATTCGTCTGTGTAGAATGAATTACAACAGCAGACTTTGTCATTTGAGTCTGATTTAACGGTTGTATGGGGATGCGTGGGAGAATAGTGCTGTAAGAACACAGTACATTTTATAACATACAAGATTTTAGCTTTTTCCCTTTCTTTTATGTGGAAAGTTTGCTTCTCCAAATATGCAAAGCAAAAATTAAAAGTTAAAATGAATAGGTAGTGCAATGTAGTGGGGGTGCCACGGGGGAAAGAACGAGGTGGTAAGGAAGTGGATCTTCAATTGCCAGAGGAAAAAGGGCAGAGTGAGGAAATTATTTTCTTTTTAGAAAAGGAAACCTCTTCTTATTTGGCAGCTCTTGCATTATTCTCATCATTTGGTGGATTGCAGGCTTTGTCTAGAAATGGGTAAAGTTCAAAAGGTTTATAAGTTTAGTTTAGGAAGTCATTCAAAGCTAATCTCAACCACAGTCTTTATTCCCCCCGCTTTGCTGACTATTCCCTGTCTCCTTTCTCAGAATTCATCTGAGTACCTTTCCTACAGTTACAGTTATTTATATAAGGACCAGGGACACTCGCTTAGTGTTGTGAGCTTGTTCCTTAATTCAGCCTTTTTTCTAGGCTACTGAGCACGGCTGGTGGAAATGCAGGTTACAAATATTTTTAATAACCATTAAAATAAGTGCTGGATTTAATCTTTCCTCTGCAAAATACTATAAGATACATTTCTTGGTTGTAGTCAATTAGTTATAACTCTATGAAGTACTACAATTTCCATATTTAATTGGAGAGACAGAATATGTTTATGAACAAAGAGCGGATCTCAAACCTTTCAGTATCATGACTGTTATTGTTATTACTGATCCTGTTCTTGTTTCCCCTTTGTATGGAGCAAGAGTTGAACTTACATCTATTAGAGTTTTGTTGGTGCTGGTGGTGTTTGTTTTTTTTTTTAAATTTGTAGAAGTCACTCCTTCTCTCTTAACTGTTTAATACATTA
The DNA here is from genome assembly GCA_013399475.1 of Chauna torquata. NCBI lineage: Eukaryota > Metazoa > Chordata > Aves > Anseriformes > Anhimidae > Chauna > Chauna torquata. Next base: position 889,996 of record VXAL01004000.1, on the reverse strand, counting down.
AAAGAAATGTAGGAGGAATGAGCTACTATTTATCCAGGGTCTTTGGGATACTTCCATAAAAAATAACTTGAAATTCATGGACTTTAAGCCCTGGTTCTGTTCCAGGACCGTGAAGAGTTGGGGTCCGTGGAGTCATGAAATCTGCAGGTGCCTTAAAGTGTCCTTGATGTTAGGTGTGGGCTTTCATCGCTGCCTCCTTGCTGTCTTCTTTTTTCTCTCTGAATGGTGCATGCTGAGCTGCATCACATCAGCTCCCGGCTTCAGAAAGCTTTAGCATTAAAACCTGACTTGTTTTTTCAGACTTGAAAGGCTGTTGCTGAAATCCAAAAACCACTTCCAATGTGAGGTCTAAGGCTCCAGCAGAATTTTTCCTTTTTTTTTTTCTTGCATCAGTGCTTCATTCCCATGTCCTCATCATCCTCCTCTTCCTTCTCTGTCTCTTCCCAGCTGTCTGGGCAGACTTTGCAACACCCTACTTCTTGGATGATTAATGCTGCATAAGGTCATTTCTCACAATCATCTGGCAACATCCTGGGGCGTAGCCCATACACTTTGCTCATCTTAATTTTTAACCCACCACTGAAATTCAATGTTACTGGGAAGTTTCTAAATGCGCCTCTTGGGAAATGATTCAGATGCAAGGCCTTTGGGAAGTCAGGGACCTGCAGCTCATCGTCAAAGAAAAGGGTTGCAACTCAACATTTAGTTTCTGCCTTTGTTTTGGTTTGATCAAGGAAGTACACAAATCCATAAATCTTTTGCATTTATTTTCTTGGAGTTATTGTTTCTCTCTCTCAAAAAAAAAAAAACCAAACCCTCAGAAATTAAAGTTTGAAGAGAGGGACTTTCAGCAGGGGAAAACTATTCCACTCCAAATCATAAGCACAATTATAAATAATTTATAGGATGCCACTGTAGAGGTTAACTTTCGGCATCCTGGAGCCATCAGCAGATCTGAATAAAAAATGATTCCGCTAGGTTATGTATCAAGCCAACCGAAAAAGTTGACTCCCTTAATGTAATATTATGCCAAGTAAAGTTCAGGATGCCAAGATCTTCTTTGTTTTCTTTTGTTTTTTCTTTAAATACCATGACACCATTAATGTCTTTGTCACATGGAAGATCAGGAGACACAGAGTAAGTTTGTCTCTTAGCATTTTGATTGTTGTCATCAAGAAAATCATTGAAAGAACATCTCAATTTCTCTTATCAAGACCTCCTACAGATGAAGGGATTTCGTTGAAGAAGTTATCTTACGCCCCCCTACTCTCTTACTGATTTCTCTTATCCCTATTCAGGAAGAACATATGCTCATTCTCAGAAGAACTCTCTTTTTAGATCTTGCCTCATTTTTTTCTTACTAGTTTCTCACCAAATACTGTTTCTGACACCAAAGAAAGTGCCCATTAACATGTCTGCAAAGACATGAGTTTTATGGTCATAATTACAGGTTGAATTCAGTGAGGTGCAATGCAGCAAGCCTAACTTGAAGAAAATTAATATTTCTTTAATGTTTCATTATTCCTGTAGGAAAAGAACAAATTAGAGAACCGTTTCCATTCTGCAAACAGGGTATTTTCTTAGTCAAATAGGATTAAACAGCAACGCATATTTACTGGCACTTGGCCAGCTAGCTGATTTTTTGCAGAGGTGGCTACAATGTAGATGTTTCTTAGACGTGTCAGTCACACTTGGCATCTTCCAGATTCCTGGACTTTGATATTAACTATTTTCATTTGTTTCAAAAAAAAAAAAAGAAACACAAAAAAACCTACATCATTTAAGTGAAGACAGAACAATTTTTAGAGCAATATACATGGGCCACAAGTTCAAGGAAACTGTTTATTGTGTTCTGTAGTCTGTTAGATGCTCAGGGTAAAACTTGAAGTGGACCAAATATATTGCACATTTTCAAATCTCTCTCAGAACTGCACTTTACGATAGAAACCCTAAATCTTCCCCCCTAGAGAAGTGGTTTTTGTTCTGCATTTTAAACTGGAGCAGTATTTCTCATCTAGGAAATAAAAACTACTTTTTAACTCTGGAACTAATGCCCCCCTATATAATTTGATGTTGTGCACTATTGTCACTAGATTTGCATCCAAATTTAATGTTTCCAAACTGTCCCATCCTTCCACTGCACAGCTGGCATGTAGTCATCTCTCCTCCTGCTGTGCTGCTGTCCTGATGTCTAACACTATTTTCCTGTGTCTCAGGAAAGCAAAGCAGACTGCTTCCTCTACTGAAGGAGTGTTATTCACATAATGACTGCTTAATTTGTCTGGATATAAGCAATTCAGTAAGCTCTCATCCTGACTCACACAAATATCAGATTATCTTGAATAATGCCAAACATAATCAAAAACTTTCAGGGCATGCATTTCAGTTCTCTCTTGTTTTAACCTATACTTCCTATTTAAATATGTGTCAAATCCAATACTTTAAGTTTACGGTAAAAATTTACTATAATTTACATAAATTCATGGTTAATATTTGACATTCCTTACCATGAAATAAATGCCTTTGGGTGTATTTTTACTGTGCTGTGTAATATTGGGTGTTAAAAGTGGGTATTGTGCTGTGCAGGCTGTCTTTTTCTTTCCTTTTGATGGATGAGAGAGGGGAAATAGTGTGACAGCATTTATTGAAACCACCTCAGGAACATTACTGTCTACCTGTTAAACTGAAATAAGAATTAAAAAACAGCCAGAATTGAAACAGGGCTTCCCTTTACATTGTGACATGTTTCATTAGAATACTTTTATGAACACTTCAGTGTCTTTTTGTTTGGTTTAACAGGAAGCTTTTTGCCTTATAACGTATGCCCATAAAAAAGCAGAGCGTCTGGAGCACTTAACACTGCTGGTCTTGACAGGAGCGGGAGGCGAGGATTGCCGCTCATCCTCCCGCGTGGGTTGCAGTGCCCATCGCCCTTCTGAGAACAGGATTTTGTGTTCTGCTGTCCTCTGCCAAACAAGAGCCGACAGACTGCAGCTCCTTGAATGCTCAGCTTCTGCTGAGAACCACCGAGCATGCTATTTGAGGACAATTAGCTGCTGTGGCTTTGGTGAATAGTCTATTATATGTGACCTGACATATCGTTCTGCCTATTATTATTTTAAATGATACAGTGCAGGGCTCTGCAGGAGAATAAATTGAAACTTCCCACATCAGTCCCTTGGGGCAAACACCATTTCAGACTGAAGGTGATGTCAGATACATGCTTGTGTTTTTTATCCTAGCCATGGGGAACACAGAATAATCATAGGCTCTTTCTAGGCTGTATTGTCAGCATGTGGCCTTTTGCCAAAGAGAACCAGTTTGGGTTCCACTTACTGCTTTTGGAACAAACTAAACCAAAAATTGCAGTATGAATTGAGACCTGTAATACAGTGCGGCTGATCCTGTGGAACAGTATTTTTCAATTACAGTTGGATTTGAAAAAATGTTGCAAACGCTGGCATTAACTTTTTGCTTAATGGAAAGTAGCAGGGGACAGGGACGTAAGCCTTTATTTTTGTCTGTTTTCTGCTACCGAATAATCGTTCCTTTTGCACCACACGATGCAGCGGAACAGTGTGTTGCCTTTGAGGTCTCCTGGCTAAAGACTGCAGACCTGTCCTGGGTCAGCCAGGAGAGGCTGGCATTGGCCATCGGGAGTCGCGATGAACCATTTCTCCCTTAATCTCTCTCCATCATTAACACCTGGTAAATCTTTGGCAGCTTTATGCCCCCTTGACTGATAACAGGTTCAGCCAGAAATTGTAAGAACAAGATTCGCTGTGCAGCATGAAACGCGGTAACGCAGAGAAGGAGCCGAGCCAGGGGTTATGGCAGCATGGGGCATGTTTCAACCTCTTTTGAAACCAGAGCAAAAAGTCTCACTTCTGTCATGGCGGATTTTGTCTCATGCTATCAACTAAGAAATCTCTCAGCTAATATGAAATATAAATTTTCCTTAAATTTATTTGAAAAGATGCTTATTTTAAAGGTTAAATGTATTCACTTAGCTCACTTAGCTTCACTTTAATTTTTATTTTTATTTTTCTTCTCCACAGCAGCCTGAAGAGGAGCAATCTGCATGCGATGTCACCAGCTCCAGTTCCTCCGCAGATGACACCATGTCCTTGGAAAGGAACTCGTCCCTGGGCAGCGACACATCCCTTCCCTTCCCGCCTGTGGTGAACTTCGTGCAGCCCAAGGACAGGCACAGCCTGAATGGAAGCTGCGCTAGCATGGTGGGCGCAGAGGGAGGAGAGGGTGAACCTGCTGGTTTGGGAGAGAAGGATGAGGAGCTGGACAGTATCACAGACGTGCCCGCTCCTTCCTCCGTCTTAAGAAACTCCATGCGGCCGCTGTCACCTTTCCGTCGCCACAGCTGGGGGCCAGGGAAGAATGCCACCAATGAAGCAGAAATCAATCAGAGGAGGTGAGTGGTGAGCTGCTCTGATTTACTTTGCACCTGCTCATACAGAGTTATCCCAGCTTTGGACTTGGCGTGATAAAACAGAAGACTGAGGATGTCACTCTTGAATACTTTATTTCACTCAAAGGGGAGTGAAGACGATCTCCTAACATACATATTTTTAATTAACTTTCGGGATGAAAGTACTTAATACCTATAGTACACTGTAGATTTCCAGAGGACAGAAGGAATAACTCAAAGCTAATTAGAGCAAATGGAAGTACCTTGGGACAGGTCTTCTGTTTGAACTGTCTCTGCCCCTTTCTATAGGAAGGGCTTTGTTAAAGGAACTACTGGAGTGTTAAATCTCATTGACTGCAAAATAAACACAGCCATTATTGCTTTGACTGTGTATTAAGAGGTAGAATGGGCTGCAGGGTTTAAAAAGAAGTGTAGAGGCTCCTCGTTTGGTGTAATGGAGAGGTGGGTAGTCCCTGCTGGACTGTTGATTATGTTTTCAAGGAATTGGTTCTACCTGAGTCTCATGTAGACAGTATGTCCCGTCTAACACATCACCATGCCCCCAGGAAGATTCTCCGTCTTCCCTTTTGTTCTCTCAGAAGATCCAAGAGGAGCAGCTCTAACAGGCCAGGGAGAATGTAAATGCTGGTGCCAAGTGCCTGTGGGAAGAAAGGTGCTCAGCTTTCCATCTCAGTGGGAAAAATGATGAAGATGCAGGCCAATAACATCACTGGCGTAATGTTCGCTGCCGTGCCCCATGTAGACCGGCACCGTTTGGGCTGCAGGACACTTGGGGTCAAACTCTGCCCGCTCTGAAACCACCGGAGGTTTGGCCATTGTTTTTCAAGCATTTTAATGCTCACAGAGCAGATATGGCTGATCGTTCTGGCAGCATCAGTGGGCCGTATCCTGCCACAGACCCGGTGCAGACCTGCAGAGGCTGCAAGCCCCAGCGTGCTGCGTGGCGCTGCTCCCGGGCTGCCTGCCACAGCTGAGCACTGCCATCTATGTGGGCAGTAGGTTTTTAAGATATATGGAGCCATTATGTTTATGATGCCATTAAATTAAAACTGGCCGCTGACAAACAGGCTCCTGGTAGGTTGTTACTGGCCCGCTAGGATGGTCCAGGGAGAAGCAGCAGCCCTCCGTTGGAAACTTGTGCATCTTTCACACGTTAGGAGCTGTGTGGATTACTAACGGAGTATCACAGACCCCTCAGATTTTAAAGCCAATGTTGAAAAATATTCAGGACCTTGTAAGTAACATAGAGTGAAAGATTTTTTTATTATAATTATAATTTTGTTTACTGTTGCCACCTGTTTTGGCTTCATTCTTTGTCCCCAGGTAATATTTCAATACATTAGGCAATACCTATCTTTTAAAGCTACAAAAGAGTCAATGTCAGATATACATGCGGGTTTATGATAGCATGAGTCCATAAGCTCATAAACTCATTTAGAAAGATTTATCTTTAAGTGTAGGACCTGTTATGCAAGGTTTTCTGAGGGTAATAAACTGCATAGCTGGCAATTACTGCTAGTGCTTAACAGATGGGGTTAAATTCTTCTGCATCAGAATTCAGAGGCGGTTTCTGATATGGGAAAATACATTCATTGTAAATGTAAGACATTTTCAGTAAAGGAACAGTAATTATTTTCATATGTTCTTAGATGCAGCTGCCACTACGTAAGGATAGCTGTCACATAGGTCAATTAGAAAAGCAAAGCTGGGAGGGCCTTTGCTGCTAATTTGATTCCAGTTAGTTTTTGTGTTCCTGTTACAAAGGAATTTGGATTATTTGTTTTTGTTTTGTTTTCTTTTATCTTTGTTCTGTTCAAACGTGGCTGTTGTGATGTTGAGATTCTGGTTGCTTAGTGAGCAATGACAAATACCAAGGAAGTGGAGCCCAAGCAAGTGGCTTTCATACAAGTCACTTAAATTGGAGCCGTGTGCTAATTCATTTATTTCACATGCAGTAGACACTTTTGTATTTAAAGGGGAAAAGCCCTTGTTGTAATTTGACTTTTGCAAACCTTTGAAGTGAAGCTACGTGGAGCACAAGCCTTTGCTAAGGGTAGGACCTGTGCTGCCTCCCGCCATGTCTGTGCTCCAGTGCCTTCTTTGCCCCCCTGTGGCACTTCTTTGCCCCATCATTGATTAGGCTGCACTCACTAAACAAGCAGAAAATGAACCAAAAAAGAGGGAACTGTCACCAGACCCAGCACAGGGAGCAGAGTTGGGCTCCACAGTGGAACGGGGCCACTTGCCTTTGTGACAAACCATGGAGGCAACCAAGCTGCAAGAGATGCCTCCTGCCCCAGCCAAGATCCATCCCCCAGTCCCACCAGGAACAGTCCTGTCCTGCCTACAGAGGGAGCAGAGTTGAGCTTGAACAGAGCTGCTACGGCAGGACCCAAGGAGCCTACCAAAAAAATCCATCTTTTGTAGGATTTGGTCTTTTCCAGTGTTATGTGTTTTCTGTTTGTAAGAGGGACGAGCATAACAAATTGTTCACAGAAAAGATTAGAAAAAATTTAATCATCGTAAGTAAAACGTGAAAACATGCTTATTTCCCCTCTGCTCCCCCTCTCTCCTCAAATACGCTTTATGGATAATCCTCATGTCTACATTTTGCTTTTAAAAATACAAAGAAAACTAACAAGGCTTCCACAAAAGGATGTTCATCCTTCAGTAATTCCTAACATTCATGGCAGACTTGAAATGCCTGGCTTTCAACAATACTGCAGTGTTTTTCATGTTCGTGTCTGAGGAAAGAAATGCCTGCATTTTTCACTGATGGATTAAGCACTGCAAAACTAGAGCCGTTGTTAATCATGGTTGTTAACAGCTTCTGTCAAATAGTTTGTCCTTATCTAAACTTAAAACTGAGCTGGCTTGGGCAGCAGCTAAGTTGCAACATGGTCAATACCTGTTAAACCTTAGTGTAAGGAGAAAAAAAAAAAAAAGGAAAGATTTGTTTGTGAGAGAGAGGAGGAAAAAAGGGACTCATTACTTCCTTCAGTACTTTTTGTGTTTTCCCTGTACTTCCATTCCCTCTGTTGTTTGTCTGTTGGATATTATTCCTTCAGCTGCTGTTTGTTCATTTTATTCCATCCGAGTGTCTGACCACTGTCCCTGATTCATTTTCAGTTCAATGCGAGTTCTGGGGGATGGTATAAAGAAGCCTCCCATTCATAGGAGAAGGTACAAAGCTAGCTAACATGACTAACCATTTTGCGTTTGAATGTCTACTAACTCCATACTATCATCTTAGTAAACCCGAGACTAGCCCCTACCTCTGAAAGCATTCGTGGTGGAGTTATACATCCCACTTGGCTGCTTTCCCTCTCCAGCCCAACCCAGAGCAATTTTTCTGACCTGCAGAGCACAAGGTCAAGCCATTTTCTCCAGAACAATATATTAATAACTTGGAAACATCTCAGAACTCATTTTGTTAGGTTTTGGCATATGTAAGATTTTGCTTGTATTAAAATAAATGTTTATCTGCAAGCATGTGCCGAACTTGTACCTGAAGAGACTTGAACCTGAAGAGACTTGTGCTTGCAGGAGGGGCACCTGGTGAGGGGATGCACCCAAATGATCTCAGAGTTACAGCATACTCTGCAGGTCTGCAGCTGGTTAAGTTAAATGGCTTTAATTTTGCTCTTTAGCTGTTTTTTAAAACCATCTCCCTAAAAAATAGAAAGTAAGTGTTTTTTTCTTTACTTCCATGTGTTTCCTGGTTTTCTTCTGCATAGCAAACTTTCAGTTCCTCATCCATCATGCAGATAGGTATTTTCACTCACGTAACCTTTCAGCTACCTATTAACATATAAAATAGAACACTTAATGTTTGACTCAGCAGCCATGTGAACTGTCCACATTTATACACTTCTAGGTTACAAAAATAGAGGAGCTTAACCTCTCCCCTTCAGTGGTTCAGCCTCTTCTGATCTCCCCTAGCCTGCTGCCTCTCCTCCTGCTGCTGGTTAACTGAGGATTTCTCTTCCCTTGAAATGGCTGTGGTTACCTGAAGTGCGTGCTAGATGTGTGCGTAAACAAACTACTATATTTCCACATACGGAAAAAATGCTACGAGGGCCTTACATGCATCAGCATAAACGAAGCCATATGAACAGTGCTGTACAGTTCAGGAGAGGGCTTTTAAAGGAAAGGCACAAGAAAGAACATGCTTTTTTACTTCTAAGAAGCCACTTTATTTGCATCACTCTGCTCTGGAGGAAGAAGTGCAGCACTCATCTTCTCAACTCATGCAAATGAACATCTTTTTAGCATTTGGCTGTTAATACCACCACAGCTCCTACAGAGACCTTTAGTCGTTATATCCTGAAACACTGAACTTACACGTAAAGTAAAGAAAATTTCTCAAATAGGCAACCTGAAATACTTAGTTCTGAGAATGTCCTGATATTCCATTCTGTCTTAATATTTTCTGGCCTCCCAAACATTTTGATATTATCCTTTTTAACACCAGTTGCAGAGCAGCAGCCTGAAACTAATTCCAACGGTTTATGCTCTCACACAAGGCCGTTATGTATAATAGCTCTCCCTCCTCCCCAAGTCTTTTTCTGTACAGGGTTTTTGCATGCTATGCAATGATCTTGTTCAGTTTTTATGGTGTTGCCAACAGATTGTGGGTGGCTCACCAGTGGGATTATAATTCTGGAAGACTCTGTTTTCCATAGCCCTTGCCAAAAGGTCTTATCCTTCCCTGAGATCTTCCACCACTTCCTGGCTTCCTCCTGCATGTATGCACAGCTCCTCTCCCTCCCTTCCCTGAAGTTTTAGCATTTGGGATTGTCGCTGTAACATGACAACAGTCAGAAACAGAGGCATCTTTTAACGTGTACTATCTGGTATAAATGTTATTATCATTTCTTTAATGAGGAAAATTCTCTATTCTTCAATTCATAAGTGGCCACACAAGAATTACTGACTTTTGCAAACAAGTTGGTGAAAGGAAGTCAACATAAGCACAGCTCCAAGGGTCCACTTAGCCCAGCAGTCTCATGGCCACAAGCAGATGGTTGGGAGGAGCAAGAAAAGGGAAAATATGGATGATACCTTCCTTGGGATACTTGCTAAGCCTTCTTCTAGTTTCCTCTGTGTGGATTTTACTGACCTGCTTGGGGGCTGAACATAAGCCTGAAAGTGCAGACTGAGATGAAGGATGGAAATGGGTTTACTGTGGCCATGGGAGTTTGCTTCTGTTATGATCTGAGGCAAGTATTTAGTCCCCCTTCCTCACTAATACCTCCCTCTGCCACCATGGTGTAGCTGGATCATGAAAAAGTACATGAAAAAGAAATATTGGCGTATGATGGGAAGGTCTTCCTAAAGAATGCTTGTGGTACTGAGCTGAGAGCTACTAGTGAAGAGCACCTGGAGCTCTGGGGTGCAAAATGTAGGTACTCCAAATGCACCCGCACCCAGTTAACATCCTTACTACAGCAGGTAGTAATCATGTGAACTCCAACACTGAATACCAACCGTCAAACCCTTCCTGAACATTTCCAGTGTTGTGCTGTATGTGGAAACAGCACAAGGACTTGGCAAGCGACAGATTTGGTCAGTGGCTTTAAACCTTCCTTTGTGCCATCTGAGGTTTCTGGCGTTCACAAATCCTGGCCCAGGGACGCTTAGACTTGTGCTACTCATTCTGTAGGCTCCTGGCCTGGAGCAAAGCATGCTCTGGCCATGTCCTTTCCATGCATGGATCACAGGCCAGGGGCTGGGAGCAGGACTGGTGCAGCACTGCTTTGGCAGATCTGTGCTGATGCAAAATTTCCTTCTGACGGCGTATGTTTCCTGAACAGCTTTTCCACTATTTAGGGGTCTTTTATATGCCGTAGCTGACAAGAAGATTGATTTCTCTGTCTGCAAAACCTGCAATTGACCCATGAGATTGCAGAGAAAAAATAACAAAAGCAATGTTTAAAATGACAACCAAAATATTTGCATTCTGTATTTGCATTGCTTATGTCTTTCCTGATGCAACTTGGGATTCTTCTGGGATATGGGAGCAGAAAGGTTTTCAAGTCAAAGCACTACTTGAGGGACCCTGATTTGAATTAATCCCAAGTTAATAGCAAGACGAGCCTGTTTTTTTTTTTCCTTCCAGCCTCTTTCACTGATTTGCTGTGCCGCTTTTAAGAATATCTCTGCTTTCTTTTTCTATATAAGAATATAACTTTTTCCTAAGTGTAGCCTGAAGTTATTAATTCTTGTGTGGAGGGCGCTTACATGATTAGATATTTGTAAGTTCGTTTTCTGATTTTTGGAATGAGAGGTACCAGAAAAATACTAATCATTACTAACACAATGGCTGTGTGATTACTTACGCAAAATTGGCTTTGGTGTGTTTCTGCCCCATGTTCCCCAAAAACATCTCTCCCCACAAGGAGTAGTTTCTCCAGTCTGTTGTATACTTGCAGGTGGGATGGGTTTGAGGGAAGCATGGGCTGTCCTGCAACCCATTTGGCGTGTTCTGACAGCCAGAAATTAATATATTAGATACTGCATTATTTCTGAGGGTTTTCTGTGTGTGTGTGTTTGTTTTTAAGATGTTCAAGAGTGAGAGTCTTTTAACATTCCCCTGTTCTGTAACAATCCAATAATCACAGCCCTTTTCCTTTCTTTGCCTCTTTTGATGTTCCTAGTTTGAGCTGGTGTCCCTCTGGTGTACAGTTCACTGCCATGGGTCCTGACTTTAATTGTAGAAGGTATGGTATAAATCAATGTGCAGCAGCAGCAACAGAGCACTGCAAAAACTGTGTTGTCAGCTTTTCATGCATAGTCTTTTCCTCTGCTACTCTGGCTGAAGTGTGCACGTGTCTGTTTGCTTCATCTGCTTTTTGAGCAATTAGTTGTGGTAATGGGTCTTCTAAACTGGGGTGCAGGTGAAGGTGGTGGCTGCTTTTCGTTGGCTTTGAGTGTTCGAGAAGCTACGCTGTTGGTTTGAGCTGCCCTGCTCTGTGGTGATTTCCAGGTGTGTTTTTCTGCAGCAATGATCGTAACAGTAATTGTGACAGCCAAAGAATCAAAATGAGAGGTACTGTGATTCAGCACCGCTTTGCTCTGGCAGATCTTGTAAAGGATTTAAGTTCATACAGACTTGCTCTTCATAAATTGAAAGCTCTAGTTTCTTCTTCAAAGAGGTTGATCATGTAAAACTTTCTGTGAAAAACCAATCTGATAGTCGCAGATGAAAAATTCCTAGGCACTCAATGTTTGCTTCCTCTGTAGAAAGCCCCGAAATTGGCATTAATGCTTGCAGGTCAGATCTTTACCTGATACTGTGATTTAATGTAATTGGAAGCCAGTCTCCCAGAGTTTATAGCTTCTGTTTTCCTCTGGCAGTTCTTGCTGGTTGTGGGTAGAGCTATTAAAACTCTCTTTCTGAAGACTAGATATTGAGAAAGAAGTTAATTTGTCCTTGAAGTTACGGAATTAATTCCATTTGGTCTGTATACCCTGTCTGACAATTACAGACCAGTATGACCAACTCATGGCTACTTTATGGGCTATCTAATATTTGCTGTTTTGAACTGAGTTGTTTGTGTCACAACAAACTGCTTTTTTTTTTCTGTACTATATAATGTCATTATTGTTATCTTGGGATAGAAGAAAAAATGTTCCTGCACCTTAAATAATTAGTGTGAATAGGACTGATTTCTCTTTGCAAGTGTTTTAGAATAAGCTTTTTAATGCCTGCTATTGATATGCATTGTTGAGTCAAAATCTTCCTAAAGCAGATTAAATTATAAATGCCTCAACCAGTCTTCTTTCTCATTAATCAACACGAAAAAAGTCTTAAAAAATTCACTAAATCTTCTTTCTGAAGGTTTATTGCAATTTTTGCTTTGAAGTTGCATATTTATCAATACGCTTCTAAATATATGCAGAACATCAGTCATACTATGCAAGTCTACCTGAATTAAAAGCTTCTCTGGTTGTTTAAATAATCTGTACAGCCTACAGTTTGTTCTCCCTTTCATATGTTTATGTGGTATCTTGTTGGCCGCTTTGATGTCAATATTAGCCTGAAGCTGGCGTATATATTCAGGGTAGACCTTTCTTCAGACTAAGAGTATTTTGTGCAAGTAACGTCAAAGGTTAGCTTTAGAGTTGTGCTAGTGGAAATGTCCAGGGAAGTGAATCCGTAAAGCACGCACATTAACCCCAAACAGGAATGGCAGTGGGTTTATCGATCTTAGCATGAGGAGCATGAGGGTCAGAAGCAGAATATGAGGGTTAGGAAAGATCAGGTAGAAATAGTCACAGTTAAAAAAGCTGTTGTTCTATGTAGGTGAGAAGGGAGTGTATTAGCTTTCTTTTTCGAAGATGTCACTTGTCTATCAGCAGCCGTTGTCTCTACAGAAGTTGGCCAAGCCTTTTATAACTACCATGTTCTGCAAGCAGAAGTTCACTGTTTTGATTATCACTGAATGATTATGTCTGGCTCCATTTGACAGACCTAGCTTCATCAAAAAATGATAAAATAGAATTGATTGGCTAATGGAGACAACATTTATTGAATTTGAAAAGAGAGAGGGAGAGAGAGAAAAGGGGAAAGGAATAAAAAAAGAAAAAGAAACCAGCTTTGGCAGAAAGATATTATCAGCGCCAAAGCTTTGTGCAGTGGCAAGTGCTAAGTGGATTCAGATGATATGTCTGCAAAGATGAACATTACATGCCAGCCCAGTGCTGATTTTGTGGCTGCTGGGAGGGGTGGTGGTCCAGGACAGGCAGCGTTGTGCTATACAAGGTAGTTTAATTTGGGGGGCTTTGTTCCCAGAGGGAACCTAATACACAGCCAGCAAATAGAATATGTAGAAATAACAAAATCTTTGGAGCAGTGTTTCTAGATTCTCCTGTGCATCACTCAAGAAAGAAAAAAAGGGCAGTGGGAAAGTCCGTTGACCCAGGAGCTGAACAGTTGTTCTCAAGCAACCTCTGCATCTCACAAGATGCTGCTGTTCATTCTGAATACAATATAAATATAAGTCCCTCCCTTGCTACCTGCACTTGGTCGTTGAGAAGTAACATGCTGAGGAATAGCATCAGTGTTTTCCTGCACGGTTCAGCTAGTGATTGCATTCTGTTTCACATTTGGAAATGCTATGTGCCGAAAGATAGCAGTCCCTGGGAGTTTGTCAGGATCTAACCTTCATGGTTTCTCTTCAGTTACAGCTTAGAAGGCCTTGCTGGAGACTCTGGTGAAAGCAAGAAGCCTTCTGCAAACTTGGGGGCTGCTTCTCTGAGCTCCAAAGACCTCAGACGGAGTCCGCTTGCCAGCAATCAGTGCGGGTCCCTGGTCTTGCTCACTGAAGAACTTGAGCAAGGGGAAATCAGAGACTATGATCACCAGGTAAAGCTGTCCAACTCTTATTAGATTTCTAGGAAACTCTACCTCACAGTTTTAAATGTCATTTTTCAAAGTGACAGTGAAGGCTTCCACCCTGTATGTGTAATACCAGTGAAGTCTTCATTTTAACACAGAGGAATTTCCACTTTGTTCAAATTTGCTACATGATTCTTTGGGGCAACGTGGTTGGTGGTTGAAGTCTTAGAGGGAGAACAAGAAACTTGCTGGTTTTCTTCCACTGATTGTATGAATAATCATGGAAAAGTTACTAACTTTTTAGCATAGATATAGTGATACTCTCAATAGCAGATGTTATAAGGGTTCAGCAATTAATGGTTATGTAGCCGTTTGCAGATCTGAAATGCAAGTATCAAGTAGTAATTTATCTGTTAAAGTTCTAAGGTTTATTTTCCTATTGTAAGAAGAAAATCATGTTTTTTTTTTCTTTCATAGGCATAACTAGAGTGAAAAGGCACATTATTATAGGCAACAGTTAAGGAAAATGTTAATTACACATTAAGCAAATTTAGTGTGGTCTCTGGAGCAGAGGTCTGTGATAGGTATTAAGGACAGATGGGCCAAAATATTATAAGCGTCTCTGCTCATTTTTATTAAAGAAGCAATTATGGTCTTAAATACTTTAAATATCCTGGATTTCTGAGCTTGATCTTTCAGCCATAGTGCTTTCTGGGTACCTGCCGGAATTATTAGCCAGCTATCCTGTTTACCTCATAGAATCATTGCAGTACATCAAGGCAGTAAATGAGTCTTACGAGATCTGAGCAGTGAGAGCTGGTATGTCAAGGCTCTTATGTCTTCTCTTGCATTGAGGAGTGACATTTTTGGGGAGCACAGTTAAGCATCAGATTTTTTACCGTGTTGAACCGCAGTCTAGTTACACTGAAGAGCTGGATTCACAACAGTAATTTCTGTGACTATCAGACAATTAACATCCACCTTGTAATACCTTACAAGAAAAGCAAGCAACCAGTGTCTCTGTTTGTTCCAAAAGTAGTTGCCTTCCACTTAAAAGACAAAACAAAATGTTGCATTTCACCTCTGTGATGATGCTTTTTTTTTTTTGTAGTTCTTGCATTTTTCGCTATTGCCTTATACTGGCATCGTTTTAAGTTTTCACTCTTTGAAAGTGTGAATTTCAGAAAACAGGAACACAAGTTCTGCAGTTGGGACGATGCTGTTGTGCTTGACATATTTACCCAGTGTTTTTATTTTCTGTTCTGCAGATTCATCAGACATCACAGCCGCAAGGATTTAGTTTCTGTACTTCCGCTGTTTCATCTCCACTGACCAAATCTATGTCTCTAATGTCAATTAGTAAACCAGCGTTGGACAGTGAGTAACACAATTTTCCCTTATCCTTGTCTATTTTGTCATGTGTTATATCTACCTACCTTCCCAAGGCAGAATTTACTAGTACTTGCTCTTTCTTTCCTATATTATGTGAAATACATGTTTCACTGCAGCATGGAATTGTGGGTGGAAAGCTAGAACTTGTTCAGTTTAGATCCATATTTTGTTATTCCCAACGTATCTCTGCTGTTTCTAGTTCTGTTGTTTTTGTTTGTTTGTTTATTTATTCATTAGACTACTGGTATGAAAACTATGATTTACTGAGTTTATTACTAAAAGAAAAAAAAGTATGTTTGAATTTTGTACCCTTTCAGAATTTCTTCCTTTAATGTTGCAGAAAATTCCACTTGAGGTCTTTTTTTCCTATTTTTGGATTTTTTTGAAAGTACATACATGTCCTTGGGGGAGTTTGTTGCCGTTTCTTTTAGTTGAGATGAATGTTTTGGGGCAGATGGGTGTAATTTATTGAATCTCATTCCTGAAGAAAATAGCAAAAGTTGATTAGGAGAAATTTTTCAGTTTAGTTTAGCCTAATTGAAGCAATAAAAATCACTTAATTTTGCAACTTCACTGAATTGATTCTTTCAGCTGAAAAAGTTGTTCAGAAGGCTGCAGCTGGATGTGCTTAGGAAGGGCCATGTTACACACACTTTCATTTTATTAATTGCCAGCCAGAAAATGTATTCACTTTTCGGATCACATCTTGTCACTCAGTGATGATTCCTGATCTTTTCCTCTTTATTAATGTGCTTCTTCCTTGCAGTTATGTGATATACAACTTTTCGCTGTTGCATGCAATTAGGAGTGCAGGGCAGCAGCCTGGTCCGGGGCTCGCCAGTGCCTGTGTGCTGTGATTAGCACAACTCTGCTTCCTCCACAAAACCAAACCACCACCTCTTTTCTGTGGTCGCTTTGCCAAGCGTCCCTCCATGAAGTCAGCAGATGGGCAAGAGGTTTACATGATGGTTGTATGCCCTCAGTTTAGTCATTTAGATGCATTCTGGTGCTGCGCTGCTGACGTTAATGACAAGTTGTTAACTTGAGTGGAAGCATCAGGTGCAAACAGAGCTGTATGGAGGAACCACAAGTTCTCCAAAGCTGAACAAGGAAAGGTGCTTCAAAGAAAGGCGTTTTATTCATTTAGGAGGCTTGCTGGAAGAAGCCCCCAGAGAAAAAGACAGGCTCCTGCTCTGTAGTATGGTGTACCCTCTTTCCTCCTGGTGCCAAAGGCCTTCTTTTTTTTTTCTTTTTTTTTTAAGCAACCAATGTATTGGCATTGCATCCAGTTGCTAACCAAACACTAAATAACTCAGCTAACTCCCAGAAAATGCACACTCGGTGGCTGAGAGCGCCCTGCATCAGAGAAAAGCTCTGATGCTTTTCTCCCTCTTGCTTGAAACTTTCCTTCAGGCTCACAGGAGGGGGGTTATGACAGTGGAGGATTCACAGAATGGTTGAGGTTGGAAGGGACCTCTGGAGGTCATCTGGTCCAGCTCTTCTGCTCAAGCAGGACCATCTAGAGAAGGTTGCCTAAGACCATGTCCAGACGTTGCCCAGGAGAATGTCCAGAAAATGTGCCTGGAACACATCCAGGATTTGTGCAATCATCTTGGAATATGACAAATTACCTTACCACTCTTTTCTGTCAGATCACCCACTTAAAAATGCCAGCAAGGCCTGAACTGGTGGTAAACAAGTTTGGTTCCCATCCTTCTCTTTTAGTGTCAGCTTAGCCATGATGGTCTTGTGGAGATAGAAGGGAAAGAGAAAATGTAATGAGATATCTAGAGGCACTGTGGAAGAAATAGCAAGGTTAGTCTTCTGCTTTGAGGTAGATGCTTGTGAGTTTTGGATGCAGGTGTTAAAAATGACTAATGCTTCTGTGTGCTTTACTTTTTCAATAGTTAGTTTGCAACACCTTAGGAGGGCCTCATTTTTATAGGAAAGTGGTTTCTGAAAATTGCCATATTTTGAGGTGATTGAAGTGAGCATCCAAAAGAATTACTCACCTTGAAAATTTAGGTCACAGAGTCTCTTCCCAACTCTGACACTTTCCTAACTTTGGAAACTTCATTAAAATACTTCATTTTTCTTCAGTCACCTTTAAAGAGGAATAGAGTTACTTGTTTGAGTTGTGACCATAAATGCATGTGAAGCAGCTTAGTGCCTTTTATAAGAAGGTCTGCTGTTCTCAACTCTCTTTTATCACCTACCTTTGACATTCATGTTATCGCAGCAGAATACTTTAGAGCTATGCAAGAATAAATCCTTGATTTCATGGAGGTGTATTCTAGGCAAATTTTATTGTCTATGTTTCTACATTCCACTTGTGTGAATTTATGGTAGGTGTTTAAAAAAAAAAAAATCCCCAATCCCTGCAAATATGTTTGAATGAGAAGGAAGCAACAAATTTTGCACAAGAGCTTCAAAAATTAAATCCAGTTGAGTAAACATATGGAGGGCTTTCTGTTATTGTTCCCATATATTGCCCTAAGTATTGAGGCAGAAGCAGTTTCCAAGACTTGAGTTTCTAACCCACACTCCATCTGATGTCTCAGATGTTCCAAGAGTTGCTGTGGCCATTCACAACTGTTAATTCTTTAGCATTTTATAGAGGGAGGTCACAAGAGCTGTTGGCTGGAGTGCTCGGAAGACTGCTTTCAGCTTTGGAATAGCAAATTTCCAGTGTGGAGCATTGTTATAAAGCCAGGAACTGCTATAAATAAAACCACTGAAATGGAAGTTGGATTGAACTGTGCTGGAGGAGGTTGTTCTATTTACAGTAAAGTATTATTGTTCATCTTGACTTTTAGTCTAAATAGACAGTAGACTACAGAAGAAAGAAATCGGTGATGCCTAGTCATGTTCTTCAGATCTTGGACACCAGATGAACTCCTTTGAAGGGCAACCTAAACAAAACAAATGCATGAGTCTTTTCAATGAAGAGTTCTTCACTTTAAATGCCTTTCACTGGGTCCTAATCTAGGGTTGTTCTGCTTAAGCTGAAAAAGTGTTCACATAAGTTGAAAAAGTGTGCACATAATTTTAGTTAAACTTTCTAGGTGATTGACTAATGGCTGAAGGAAATTTTTAGAGGAGTTAGCTTTGCATTGGTTGCATTGCATGAGTATTCCTCGGATAATATTTTTATATTCTGAAATCAGTTTTGCAGTATGATATCAGCAATACAAAAAAAACTTACTGTTTTATTGTTTAAAATTGTTATTCTTTTGTTATACGAAAACTCTTATTGGCTGAAAGGATGTGTTTTGTTCATAGGGGGTAATAATTGCTACTTCTTTCCCTTGGAAATTTTAAGCTGATAAAGTCTTTAGCCTGTTTTCCCTGTTGTGCAGGCAAATTGGTTTATTCGTGCCATGGAATGGCTTGAAAATGCCTGAATATATGCAACAAAGATATTTGATGTAGATGTTTAATGTAGGCCTCTCTAGATCAGACCCATCCAGGAGCAGAGTTTCCCCAGCTCTGTCCCAGTCATCTCTCCCAAGGACGACTTGGCCCTTCCCCTTCGAGGTGAATCACCTGCATAACCAGAAGGCAGGCGTCCCCATAGCATTGGAGTGATGGGTATCCAGCAGCCTGATGTTTGTCAGATCACAGCACAGAGCTTTCCACCTGTGGTCTCATGATGAGAAGGTTTGGGAAGTACAGTTCTCGGACATCTCCATGAGAGGCTATGTCGTAATTTCAGTTAAAGGAGTGGCTAGCTGACTCCTACAGCTCTTTTCAGAGAAACCTGTACTTATAAAGAATTTTTGCAAGGCTGCTGCTATGTGAGCACTGCTCTTAAAAATAAAGTATTTTTAAACAGGAATTGCAGTAAACCGTTTTAATTTTTAAAGTTTGCAGACAAGGCCATAAACAAATAGCATGGATTCCTGGAAAAGTGCATATCACTGGAAGATAAATATAACTTCAGAAACTGACATGAGCAGAAGGCAGAGCAGTAACATATTTGAAAAAATATGATTGAACTTGTTTGTATTATCCTTCTGATAATGGGAGATTTGATGTCACAGACTGATTGCAGTTTGGCACTGTATCTGTTAGACTTCTCCTAGGCAAGGGCTGGACAGGATACAGAAGGGCTTTTCTCATGTTTAGGCAGTTTCTTTTAAAAAAGGACTGTGAGTTTTAGAAGAAGGCAGTAGAAGAGATGGATGTTTATTCTGTTTTATGTTGGGGAAGAAAAGAAAGGAAATTTTTCTCTCTTTGTTTTAAAGCTGGAAGCTTTAAAGGACATAACATTACCAAAATGTTGTGTTTTCTTAAGAGGTAGAAGCAGCAAGAATTTCTCCAGGTGGATTAAGTTAACGTTTCAGATAAAGTATCCTTGCTATACCCAGCAGCTTTGGTGTGTCATTTAACCACAAAAAGCACCATTAAATAAATATCTTGAGTTGTTTCAGTTTGATTCCCTGGCAGTTATTTCAGCGAGGCAGATGCCCTTTGTTAAGTTATTGGTACTCTGTTTGGGAAAGTAACTGTTCACATGTAAATCTTCATTATGAGTTCCTATAAACATATGCCAGCAAAGTACAATGAAAGCCTTGAATGTTGAGTTATGCATGCAATAAGACCTGCATCCTCTGAAGCCTGCATCCTCTGAAGCCTGCATCCTCTGAAACCTGCATCCTCTGGAATTTGCACATTCTTAATTCTTTGTTTCTTGTGCCTTTTCTGAAGCCAGATGCTTTGCAGACATTTCCTTTGCTTTGGTTCTAGTTTGCTTTGGCTGCTTTCCTCTCCTTTTTTTTATTAAATATATTTTCAAGCATGCTCTAATGTCTGCTGTTAACCCACTTCTCAGCCCAGGGCCGGACTCGACCATCGAGACGGATCTCCTTCTCCTTCAGCATCTCTCCACTCATTCCTAAGTCTAAAACTCTCTTTTCTATTGGCTCTTCTTCCAGTGATGAGGAGGAGGAGTCGGATAGTAAGTAATCATTTTCTGTGCATTGCAGCCATTATGGGTGGAAACAAAGGGAAATCTGTTTTTCTGCTTCAGACCTTGGAAGTTTCACCTTGCAAACACTATGCTAACCTTTCAATTGCATGATGTCTAACAGCATTATCTTAGTCCTGTATCTGAATGCTAACTAATGGCAGAATAAAAGGACCATAATCCAAAGAGTCTTGTACATCAGCGCTATCAAATCTCGTTTGGTTAGTTTTGGTCTGTATCTGTTTGGCAAATGTTATCATCTGCCACTCTGATTGGCAATATCATCATTACCCTTTGTATAAAAACCAAAATACTTGTCTTCAGATCATTGCAGTATATGGCATTAGCAGGAGGGATAGATCCTTGCCCTCTGTATGCAAGAGTGAGTACATTGCTTGAGGGGAGTAGGAAAAGAGAACAGAAGCTCTGATACTAAATTCTGAAAATCTTGGTTACAACTTCACACTTTCCCCACTGAGCAAAAAGCAGGCACTGCAGCCAAACACCTTAGATCGTAAAGGTGTTCATATCTGGGTCCTGATGTTAAAATCGGAATAATTTTCCAGGAAACAGGCAAGTGCTATATGGTAGCTTTTCTTCCTGCTGCAAGCTCCACTTTTAAAAAGAAGCCCAACTAAGGTAGAATCTTGAATTGGTTATTTACCCTCCTCATCTTTTTTTTTTTTTAGTAAGCATATCAAAAATATTGAAGGTCCTTCCTCTTTCTTAAACACGTTTTATTGGATTGCTGAAATAAACCAGAACAGATAACTCTCTGTCTGTAGAGATAATTCAGAACAGCCTCATTAGTTGGTTCAAATACAACGTTTGCAAGGAAACCAGCCCCCATTCCTTGTGTCCATACTGGGATGGGGGAGATTCCTTTCCAGTCCAACAGATTTTGGTAGGTTTCTGAACTGCAAAATCTCCACACCATCCTCTCCAAATACCTGTTGTAGGTATCTAAATTCTCCTCCTTTCCGATCCCAGTCTTCACTGTGGGTTTGTCCCTTGCTACAAGTCCTCTGCTCTTCCTGGGTATCATACCAGCTACGTCAGTATATAAGGTCCCTCTTACTTCCCTTTTGCTTTGTCCTTCTCTTCTGCCTTTAACAAAACTCACAGGTTGTTGTCCCCACAAAGTGAGGGATGTCACGCTCCCGCAGTAATAAGTATTCTAAGCTAAACTTGTTGGTAGATTTATTTTAAGCATCCAAACAGTTAAGTTAGTAGTCAGGTGAGGGTACAGCAATTTTTGAGGGCATTTCTATTAGCCAGCGTTTATCTTCACTCCCTTAACAGAGCTGCTGTTACTGATGAGTATTTGAAGTAATGTCAGATATTATCTCCAACAAAAATGTTGCTTTCTTTACATGTGTTATTCCCTCATATTTGAGGGTACTGTGGTGACTTTATATAAAGGTTGGTTTAACCACAGCTATTCATAAGACTGCTTTGGCAGTGGGCATTTTTCACACAGTAATCTCAGACCAATTTATTTATTTGTTCACATCTTCAGGGTTCATTCATCATAAGAGGACGAATGTGTTAGTTCAATATCATCATGTATATAAGACATGGATTTCAGATGGCTGGACAAGCCAGTCTGCATTTTAGAAAATGTAAGGTCATTGTTATGAAGCCTTTGGATTTCTTGACCCACAGAAGTTTAATTACTGCCTGCATTAGGGGGTTGCAAGCTGGTTTCTTTTGTTGCAATATGCTAGTCTTGCTGCTTTGTGCATAACGGACCTTGATGAATTATTTCAAGTCCAGCTACCATGTGAAATAATTTTGATGGGTGATGCTTAAAAGGTGTTCAGATAAGTACACCAAAATTTGGCTGTTAACACAGAAGCATTGGACATATATAGCAGTCCTGGCCTTTGAACAAAACTAACTTCTTTTGTGAGCTATCAGTTTTAGCATTTCAGTTTTAGCATTTCAGTTTTGAACCTGGCCATGACAGGAAACATTCACCCCAAAGGTGAGAAAATGTGCGCTTTTTTGTGCTCATCTTCATGGGCTTTATAGCTTGCAGCAGAATATTGATCATACGATGCTAAATTGTAACTAAAATATGAAATCATAAACAGTCTTTCACCTTTTGTTTTTGTCTGAATACATTTTGCCTGTCAGTGTGAAGAATCTCCCATTTCTAAGATAAAATACTATTGCAGTGAGAGATATATAGTACATAATAGAAGTTTCCATGCAGTGTACTTTCTCAAGGTGCTAAAAAACAGCCACAAATAGCAAATTATTATAGCTCTTGATTCACTGTTCTTTTGTATTTCTTACATTAACTGCAAAGAAACAAAAAGGTTTGTGAAATACTTAAATCCAGTCGAATTGGGTATTTCTATTAAAAAAAAAGGAAAGAGTAAGGAGGCTTGACCCATGTCAACCAGAGCTGGAGCAGGAACCAGAGTTACTGGAGGACTAACGAGGGACAGAACCTGGGAGTCTGTAAATTACTTGTGTGATCTTAGTAGACAGTTAGGTAGTAGATAATACAAAACAAAACAAAACCACGTATAGTCAGGAAATTGAAGTAGAGACTTCATCCAGTATATGTTACAGTATTATTCACTTAGATGTTTTGGGGATAGATCATTAATTAGATAAAAGATCTTGCAAGGGAGGTACTGAGTGACCTCCAAGCAAGGAGTAGGTAAAGGAATATGCCAGTATTTTAGTTTCTCAGAATAAAGAAGTGATATTTCTGTCTCAGACTGTGTTGACACAATCAGCAATTAGGAAAATGTGTGTTTAGAATCATAAGGCATAATATTGTATGCACAGTTTTTCCTAATGTACTTTTGGATACAGGACCACCTTTACTTTGAAGCCAAAGTACAGGTTTTCTTACGATACATATGCAGAAGCTGAATGAGATGATCAGTCATGCATCTTGAAGTTCACATGTGACTGCAAACAGTCCTTGTAGTGAGGTTTGTTGGTGTGGGTTTTTTGTTTGTTTGTTTGTTTGTTTGTTTTGAGTCCTGACAAGCCCTGTTACTCCGGAGAGACCCTTCTCTCCTCTGGATTATTTCATAATGATTTTTCAGTATTCTTCAATGGTTCTGGTAAATTATGTCAGCTACCTAATCTCCTCCAAGTACATTGTGCAAGCAGGGTTCTTGTGCTATACAGAGAAATTGTGTCATTGGCAGGGCTTCAGCTGCATGTCGCAAGTCAGACTTTCCTCAAGCACAGTTTTGTGTGACTGAGCTCTAAGCTGGTAATGTTTCGTGGAAAATGGAATAAGGCTTCCCTTGTTTCCCTTACTTTTTATGAAGTGCTTCAGGATTTTGATGGGAAAATGAACTATAATTTTATCAAGCAGAATACTTTTATACGTGAAACTCAGATGTATTACACAATAGATTTGTTCTAATGAATGGTGTATAAATAAAAGTATTGTGGCAGAATGATTCTCATTTATACCTATTGTGATTAGATTGGCAGTTCTGTATCAGATACTTCTATTTACTAGCAAAGTTAACAGATACACATCCTTTGCTTAATGGCTGAAGAATCATAAAAAATACTAAGTAATCTGTCACCTCAGCATCTAATTTGAGATCAAAGGGGAACAGACTTTATCCTGAGCACATATTCTAAACACTCACTTCTGGTAAACATTTCCCTTTTCCTCTTTAACTGTCCAAATATGCAAACTATGTTTTTTAAAGCAGTGAGCTAAGATTGCAGCCTAACATGTCACCTCCCATCCCTCTGCTCTTTTCCAGGTACTCAGGCGTTCGGCGGCCCTGCGGGTTCCTCAGTTCAGAGGTACGGTATTTTGATGTTCTCTCTCTCTTCTGTTGGGGCACCTGCAGTGTGCTCCAATTTGGAAAACCAAAAGCCTTCCTAGCAAAATCCCACGTGCCAGGGTTGTGCAAATCAGCCCCCTGTGGATATTTTAGATGATACAACATTAAAATTGTCTGTTTTAGGTCTTATCTCTAACAATGCTTTGCATTTATTCATAGATAATAACACATCTGACTATTTGTTATTCAACCATATTAGTTTGCCCTGAGTTATATTTTATGCTAGAAGCAGTAGTTGTTCCTGCCTTTGGTCAAGTCTGTCTATATTTTTTTAATGATCATGTTTTTGTATGTTACTTTTCATCCTTGCAAGCTGTAGGGAGGAGATGATCTTTGTGATGGGTGCTGCTTAAAAGCACTCCCCTGGAGGAAAGACAGTTGTGACCCCAAAGGAGCTGGGTGTCTGATCTCTGACGGCCTTTCTTGTGTCAATTCCAATAGTTTCAACTTTCTTTCTTGGCTGGGAGGCTCTCCACATGGGCTCACTGCTATTTTGTCCTCCTTGACTTCATTTGTTTTGCTGTCATTCTGCCTTTGGCTTGTGTTGCATTTTGTATTCACAGACCATGTCCTTCTCTGTAATGAAATAATAGTTTCCTCCATAATCTCTTATTCTTTTGTAGTAGCTGAAGAAATCACAAGCTTGTGCGTGTAAAATGCAGGCAGAAAATAGCTGATGTCCCTGAAATGCCTAAATTAGTACAAATAACCGTTGCATTTTATTATTTTCTGTTGGTGTTCTCATCTCTCAGGAGAGGAAACCACAAACAATGTGGTTTCTGTTAAAGAGTCTTTTCACAGGGTTCGTTATGTTTCTTTCTCTGGAAGGAGATCTATCTCCCATTAAAGAATGCGTGCATGTCTATCCCTTCTGTCTGCTCCAAGCCTAAAGTAGGCTGGATGCTGATGGTTAAATGCTGATTGTATGTGCACAGCATGACAGACTGGCCCTCTAAATAGGCAAATGCTGAGTGGTTTACTCGTTATTTGGCCATTGAAGCAGCAGAGGGTGCTATGGCATGGTTTGAGGATGGAGATTACTTAAAAACTGATAAAAGCTTCCTTGAAACATGTGACAGATTGGCATTTTGCCTTTTTTGCCTTTACCTTGCAATCTCCGGTGTAACACCATAAGGCAATCCCTGACCCTGTAGGATAATAAATGCATTTGTCCTTTAAAAAAGCATGTATCCACTTAATATATGCTTTGGGAGAAAAGCTAAAAATAAAACCCAACCTCTTTCTTTTTTTCGATTTTAGCATATCTGAAGAGAGCAACAGTGTCCCCTCTGGTAAAAGTGTAACAAAAGTCAGTCGTACCTTCAGCTACCTCAGGAATAAAATGTCCAGCAGCAAGAAGAGCAAAGTAAGTGCTTTTTGTAACTTATATAGCCATGAAATACCTGTAGGTAGCAAAGATTAATTATGTATTTCAGTGTGTTTCCATAGGGTGGTTTTTATGTCTTTGCCTAACTTTCTTTTTCGTTTCACGAGGGGAGGATTTTCTGTGTGGCCATAGAGAAGAGCAACACGGGAAATTTTAGCAGCCAAAAATTAAAATGCATCCAAGGCAAGGTTTCCTGTGCAGTGTTTTTGCCTCTTTTCCCCACTGAATCGTGCTTCATTTATCATAGAGAATAGATTGTGCTCTGGCATGAGTTATGGTTTTGCAGTGACTGATGGCTCTAATTTTTGCAGAGCCTGAGAGGTGTTTAATAAAATGAAGATGGGAGCTGTAAGAAGCGACTGACTGCCGAAGGCTGTATTGTGTTTCCCTTTTATTTCTACCTTTGCCACAACATTCCTGTGCACTGCTGGAGAAGTTGCTCAGACCATGACCTTGAGAGACAGCCAATATTTGTATTTTCCCCCTTTTTCTGGAGGAAGTCCTTGAAACCCTAGGGTTGAATTTGCTGAAGGTTAAGTGCTTTCTCAGCACAGCTGAATTTCCTGGGAACAGAACTGGTTGGAGAAATAATTAGATTAATGCTAAATACTTCACAAAAACAGCCGGTTTTTCCCTTAGATTGTCCCCTGAAGATGAATATATGTTTGGTTGTTTTGGTTTGTTTTTTTGCTTGGTTGGATTTTTTTTACTTGAATCTCTCCCCTGTTTACCACGTCTGGCAGACAGAAGATAACACCACCTTACCTCACAGAATGCAATGTACGTTATATAGTTAACTGATGTGTACCTACCGTGTTGGTAAATCCTATTGGAACGTCCCTGAGATATATAACTACATCTCCTAATGAGAGTTTGAATAGCAAACAGGAAACAAGATGTGGCACAATGCATAGTGCTTATTACAGAGTTAGGATTGGATGAAGTGTATGTGGATGGGAGGGGTCTATCTGCACAAGCAAACTCCATTTTAGCATTTCCCAACGTAAGCATTTGATCTTTCAGCCCGAGTGTTCCTGTGACATAAGTGGGTTTGTGTAGCGTAGGGGCACGGTGAACATTTTTGTATACGTTTTTGGAAGATTGCATCACTTTTGCAATGAGATATCAGCTGTAATGAGGTCAGTGATCCTAATGCACAGTTCCTCTTTATGGACCTGTCTTTGAAGATGCAAGCTGCAGCTGCTGGCAGTTCAGAGCTACTGCTGAAGGAGCTTGAAGACAGTGCTGTTCTCTGCTGTAAAATACAACGTCCAAAAAAGTGTTTGCACAGAAACCTCTGCACAAACCATTAGCGACGAATTGTGGAGCACATTGCACAGACTGTGCACAAGACTGGAAATTCGTTCACCGGTTCTTGCAGTTTGGGTGTACAATCTCTAAGGCAAGAACTGGACATAAATAACAGATTTTGTTGGGATGGGTAAGAAAATACAACAGATATTTGCTCTGCCTTTCTTAAGAAGGTGCAGTCCATTTCGTTTCACTGATTTCATGATTGCATTTCAAACTGTTGATAAAATAAGAATTACTCCAAAATCCCAACCATCATATGTACACTAAAAATTGCAGTATGTAGCAGTTAGGATATTTTTGCTAACTAGAAAGGCATAACGTCATTCAAATTACAATTTCTTTACTGCACTTGGTGGAAGGGTTGCTCTACACACGTTTTAGGGCTTCAGCTGTACGTTTAGATAATTCAACCTAAAAATTCTTGGGAACACTGAGTTCTCAGACACTTTAGGGCTGATTAAAACCTGTAAGAGTTAAAAAGAAAAACAGCAAACCTTGAAAGAGGAAGTTGGACAGGAAGAGTTGGTTTCTGCTGCTGTCTGGGCTGTCAGGAGAGAGAGAGAGGCTTCAAGTTCTTTCCAACTAGGTTTTGCTTTTCTCCAAACCTGGCTTCAGAAATGCATAGTTTTCTAAGATTAACCGTAAAATAAAGCACTTTTGAGAGTACTAGTGGCAGTGGCTCTTCTTGAAAATCAGTTTTGGAAAACTTCTGTTTAAAAAAAAAAAAAAATGTTTGGAGCATTAACTGTAGTGAGGATAGTGATATAAGTTTGTTTGTATGTACCCATACACTTCATGTTATTCAGGGATTAGTCAGTGAATCTCTTGCAATCAGCAGCATGCACTGCTTCACGTTTGCAGTCTACAACACTCTATATCCGTCAGTTAGAAAAACATACTAATTTTGTTCATTTTGGTAGAGAGTTTCTGGGAAACGAGGACATAGAAATTAGCATGAGTAATTTCTGTTTTCCTTGACTTGCGTGGTTATTGGGCAGCATTGTGCCACCAGCAGCGTTTCGGTTCATAGTAGGAGTTGTGAGTGTTTGAAAGGGCTAGGAGACAGCGGCCACTGGTGACCCATAGAGCAGGAGGAGCACAAGTATATGAAACCTTTCTGTCCGAGGAATCTTCTGCGGCACTTTGTATACTGAAGTACTACGTAGCAACAGTGAGGTGTATTCAAATTTACTTTTTATGTATCCCAAACATC
>VXAL01004000.1:669529-862060 GCA_013399475.1 Chauna torquata | reverse complement strand
TTGTTTTACCAGTCTCTCCGCCTTTTAAATGCGTGGCCCCATACTGACTTGCAACTTCAACAATATTAATCCCATCCTTTCCCGCCCGTATTGTGTTTTGTTTTGTTTTATTTTATTTTGTTTTATTTTTAGCGGTAGGAGCTAGGGCAGAGCAGGATGAAAGCAGCAGCAGAGTAGCTAATATCATCTGCGAGGAAGTTAGCGGCAGTCGTCCCGCCCTCGTCCCCCTTTTGCTCAACTCCTCGCTGGCTGCCGTCCCCCAGCGCCCGCGGCGGCTCTGGGCTGCCACCATGGGCTAGCTCTGCTGGGGAGCAGTTCTCCTGCCCCGGGGAAAAGATGTCGATAAAATGGAATCGATTTTCCGAAGTACCCCAAATAACAGTGAAGCTGGTAGGACTTAAGCACTGGGAGGTAAGAGCTTTGTGGTTATTTCATAGCAGGGCAAGCTGCTGCAGCACACAGGCTGTTATTTTGGGCCATAAAACCAAGTTTCTTTTCCCGCAATGTCTGTCGTTGCATGTCGGCACAGCATTTCAACGTCTACCTCAGATATACCGTTAAGCGGTGCTTTAAGTCATGCTGACAGCTCTGATAGAGCAGAACAATGTTTTTATTTTTACAATCCTTTTTAAAAACAAGTTCTAGTAACTGTCACAGCAAAAAATAAAATTAAAAAAAAAAAATCTCGTTTTGAGATACTGTTTCAGTATTGTCGCTAGCATCCCATGTATGAAGCTCGCTGTTTGCTCCTTGAAGGTGGTGCACCATTTCCTGTTTCTGACTGGGTAGTTTAGCTTTAATTGAAACAGTTTTTACAGTGTTTTTATGAAGAAAGGATATTATTCCAGACTGCAGAATTACTGGGCTTTGCAGTAAGCATCAGGTACATTTGAAACATAGGATGGTGAATCTCCTTTCGGCGTTGTAAGTGTTCGCAAGATCTGCCTGGAGCATTGGGTGATCTTTAGTCCTGGGGCTTCACAAGTCCTGGCAATGGAGGAAATCTCCAGGAGTCAGTTTGGTGCCATCGCCAAGAACTTAGCTGCAGTTTTAGTTCTTGAATCAGGCTGGATCTGGTTAAAGGTGTTTTGGTCAGCCAATGGAGGATGGGGCTGGGCAGGTTTACATGGGATGATGGTGGGATGGGGACAGCTCAGGGAGGCAGAGATGTGCTGCAAAGCAGACTCTTCCTTGAAGGTTTTCTGCTTCAGGCAGGATTATTTCATCCTGCGGTGCTCTTACTTATTTGCAGAACAAAATAGTATTTGGGGGTCAGTAAATAGAACTTCTGTCTGTGAGGCTTTGCAGGGAGAGACTCTGATGCTGACATTATGCCCTGGGGTGTGTTGGGAGAGGGGAGACCTTAGGCTGGGCTACTAATTATTTGAGCCTGTCATCAAAGGCACAAAAGTTTCCCTCCTGGTGGCTGCTGAGCTCGGTACCTCTTTTAACTGCTTCATGGCAGTTGCTCACACAGGCTGCTCCGCAGCTCTCTGATGTTTAGGCTCCTCCTGTGACGATATTTAGCAAAGGGCACATGGCGTATAAATAACAGAATTCAAAGATAAGTTCACAGCAGCCTTTGCCACTTTATGATTAAACTTCTCTTTCAGGTGACATAAAATCTTCAGTAGTAGTTAAAATACAGATTTGGAGATGAATAGCGTGATGAGTGTTTCGTAGGGTGATATATAGAAAGACAAGGAGTCACTTTAATTCGAATTTGGAGATTTTCTATGGAGTTTCCTTTAAAAATTATACGGTAGGCTGTGTTTGGGAGACCTCCAAATCCATGAAATACTGCAGGGGACATTTCTCAAATTTTTAATAGTTAGCCAGTTTCTGTTTCAGGTAAGGATAGAAAGATGGGCAAAAACTACTGAAAATCAGAGAAGTTGGCTTGGCATATTTCCAAAGACTGTTGAGCAGCTCAGAGGTGGAACCGTGGCTTCCGGAAGACAAGCTAATCATTTCTGATGTTGCTATTGTTCCTCAGTCTTTGTGTGATGCCATATTTCAAGAGTTTGTGAAAGATCATTTCCCCAAAAAGCGTTTTGACTTCATGTATTCTCCTAGGGTTGCCAGAAGCTGTTGAAAAAGGCAGTCGCTGCTAGTCAGAAGGAAAAAGGAGGTGGAAATAATCTGGCAGTGGTGCTGTACCAATGCCGTAGAAGGGCTTGGTTTCTCCATTACACATGCAGCTGCAAAGCACGAGTCTTATGATTGGCCTTAAAAATTAATTGTGTTGCAAATTTGATACACGTTATACATGATGTTTGCATTTAACAAAATTCATTGGAAGTGCTGAAGAGATCAGTTAGAGCCCAGACTAAAAAAAAGAGGTAAGTCATAAAACCAAGCAAATACAAGAAGTCAAAGTTGGAAGAAAATAGCTGCCTGCAGAGCAGGCTCAGTTTCATCTCTGCTGGCAAGACACCCATGCAGAGAGCTCTGCGAGTCAACAGTATGTTAAGCCACTTCCATGGGGGACCTAAGCTGATTTTTTTTTAGTGGAGAGCTGTGTAGACACGTGACAATTGTTAAGGTGTGCGCCAATCGATATCGTCATAGCGCTGAAGGCAAACACTGAAGAATTTGTAACTAGAGGATAGACCTCTGCAGAGTAACGAGTCATTCGTTCATTTTCTCTTGGCAGGAAAAAGAGAAAGACAAAGAGAAGACTAAAGAAAAGGACAAAGATTCCAAGGAGAAGGAAAAGGATAAGAAGCTGTTAAATGGACATCTCTTTACTGCAACCTCCGTTGTAGCCCAGGCAACCTGTTACCACTGTATGAAACCTTTCAATAAGGATTCGTACTACTGTGCAAGTAAGTCTTGTCTTCTTCCCCCCTGCTTTTGTTTTTCATTAAACCTGATGTGGGAAATGTGAACCTGATGCTGTATTTTTCTCACGCTTAAGCAATGGCGATGTGGGGCAGGAGGGAGGCTTTGGAGGTGGTGATTCATGCATGATGGGGTGCCTTGTGGAAGCTGAACTGAAGTGAGTCACAGCTGGACGGAGCTGTCCTGCAGCCTCCTGACTCACCTGTGCTTGGACGGTGTGGCATCCCGCAGGGGTTTCTGCCCCTGCTTGTTGAGATGCATCAATCAGATGGAGGGTTTTGGCTGTTTCAGCTGCATGGTATGGTTTGGTGCTGAGGTGCTCCATTAATGTTCATGGGGGACAGAGAATGCCACCTTGGGTCATGACTGTTATTTCCTGTGGATGTTCCACCCAGCCGTGGTATATTGGTTGATATACTTCAGTTGTCTGAAACACTGCTTCAGTGAGCCCTCAGTGAAAACATAATGTAAAAAGGAAATGCTAGCCCTTTTCTCCTTGTATATATGATATTGCGTCACAGATCAAGTGGCAGCTACCTGTATACCCATGAAGCACATGTAAGACAATGCAGGCGGTACAGTAACCACAGCATGGGGTTTCTATGAGGTTGGTAATTTTGTTCTCATTTCTCATCAGACAGTTTCTCATGCCTGTAACTCAATAAGGTCAGCAGCGTTTATGTGGTCAGGACCAGAATGGTGCCTGGCTTACGCTGCAACCTAAAATTGCAGAACGTGTAGATAAAATGTCCTGTTCTCACTGTAGCTCAGGACTCTCCATTCCTTACTATTAGTAATATATTTTCTCCACTAGCCTAGAGATGAGGCGAAGCATGTACAGGAATTGCTCCAGGGCTGGGGCAGGAGGCTCTGCCTCTGTTTGTTCATGCTGGTAGATGACCAGTGCATAAAACATCTCAAGTGAGGAGGGGAAGGAGCAGCTAGCTGAATTCCCAGAGGCAATTCAGGGTTTCCTGTAAGAGAAGAGATTTCATCGAAGTTGTTTGCATGAGCCATGCTCTGTGTAGCCTGATGGGAAATAGAAAGCATCAACAATTACAAGCTTTCAAATGCATCCTCTCCCTTTCCCCACTCTACTTTTTTAACACCTTTTTAAGCTGCTTTGAAAATAATCACAATTTAACTTTTTATATCCTCATGAGTTAAAATAATCTAACAATGTCATGCAGCAGCACATGTTTTAGTAGAGACATTCCTTCCTTATTTTTCAAGGTAAAACAGAAAATTATTGCATTTTTTTCTGCATCAGCCAGAAAATGAATGTTGCAAAGAAAGTCTGGTCTGAACCCAGACTGTTGTTGCACTCACATCTGAGTGTGGTCTGTTCTCACATTGCAGCTTAAAATAGGCTACTCGATGCCTTGAAAATAACTGATAACCAGCAGCAGACGCTCTGTTGTTCCTGTGCTATTGTAGGACAACTACTCTTCTACAAAAGTAGCAGTGCTTTATTGCCGCCATCACTGCTCTCTCACCTGTAGATGACTTTTTCTTAACACTTTTCAAAGGATTGACTCATTTTAAGTCAATGTCTGAACCTTTCAGTGGCACTCCCACATCCTGAAACAGCTAGCCCATGCTGAAAGATTTAGCATGCTCTAAAATAAATGGGCAAGCAAAAAAAAGGTTTTTAATACGCCTGCCTGTTCTTTTTTATTTTTTATGATCAGTGATGCAGAAAAGAAGCTTTTTGTTTTTTAATTATTAGTATTAATGATATAGAGGAGCTGGAGGAACTTCCTGCCTGCTAAAGGGTTGAATTAGTTGGAAGAATAAAGTCCCTGAAACCAGATTTTTGATCTGAAGCATGCCATGCTAACTGCAAAATGCTTTATTGGTAAATAGTGTATATTAAGGAAATGACTTCAGGTTTTCAAGGCCTGAGTTTGAATTTAAGGGTTCTGAATTGTCTCACTGCCTCCTTTCATGTGATTTCAGTGTCAGGCACCAGAAGTGAGTTCTCTCCCTCTTCCTTGTTTGATCTGAAAAACGATACTGCTTGTGGGCTTTTGCAAGAGTATGCAGGTTTCTTTCTTTCTTTCTCTTATGCACAGGAAGTTGTGGGACCTCAATAGAATAGCAACGCCCTGTGGCCTTACTCTTACCTCTCACCAAATATCAGAAGAATTACTGGCTTTTATTAAGTAGGCCCAAAGAAATTTTAGGAATGTGAGAATATTTTATCAGTCTGAGCATGGAAATTTTTTCCTTTCATTACCTATTTCTTTTAGAAGTAATTCAGAATTGTACACTTGCAATGTAATGTGCACTTAAGACAGAATTCATGAACTGTGTTAATGTGTTTTCATGAGTGAACAGAAATAACAGGTTTTCTCTAAGTTCCTGAAACTGATTTGAATTCGAGTTGTGATCTTTTGTGTACCAGAGTTAATGCTTGAAACCCAATTATCAGTTATTATGAAAAAGTTTCCATGTTCTTTGAAACCTTTGATTCTGAGAAACATGCTAGAGAGATCAGTGGCAAACTCTCACAAAAAAGAGATGCAACATTTGCTCTGTGCAGCAAAAAGTGCTGTTAAAACATGGTCCTCACTGCATTGGTGAATGTTGTGGTTTCAGCCCAAACAGTGACTTCAGTCTAGTTGTCAGCAGGAATTCCCTACCTCATGGATGCTGTCACCTGGCAGATGCTCCCGTTACTTTTTCTGATAATACTGTAGTACAGTAGTACTCAGTTCCTGTACTGTAAATCTGTGCTGTGATATGTCTGTGGTTATGTAAAATAATTTTCCTGTCCTTTTCCTGCCTTCTGGATCCCACAATCCTAGTCTTGATAAGAACAACATTTGTATTTGCAGGGAAAATGCGGCCACTGCAGTTGGTTTCTGTTTCTGTCTCCTGTCTCTGCTTTCCCCCTTACTTTTCTTTCAGAGGAATAACTCCCATCGTTTTTTCTTTTCTTCCTTTTGTTTTTAATTTAAGACCTGTTAGGACTCAGTAACTCTACCTTGCAATTATTTTTAAACAGAATTCCCTATTAATTCTATGAGGAAATCTTATTAACAGAGAAAGGGCTAAGTATCCTGGAAAGCAGCCTGTCTGCTAGTATCTGTAGCTACTCATATAAGCCAAAGACATGACTGAAAGTTGTAATTCTCAGTTGTGCAAGATAACAGTTCAGAATATGAATAGCAAAAACTGACCTGTTTTATGTGTGTTTTTCATTTTTTTTTTATGGTTGTTTTGTTTTTTGTTTTTTAACTTTTGACAGACTGCAATGCAATTGTTCACAAAGGCTGTAAGGAGAGTTTTGCTTCTTGTGCAAAGGTCAAAATGAAGGTAAGAGATACCATTACTCTACTGAATTAAAAAAAAAAAAAGTTTAAACACTTTAGCATCCAGATATGTACCATTTTCTAATGCACATCCAAAAGTTTCCAGCTTGTTGAAAGAGCCCTGTGCAACAGTGAGTAATTTCTATAAGCTCTCCTATAATTCCCAGTAGTTGGTAGATGAATTTTGTTGCCCCTCTTGGACAGCTGAAGAGGTATATAAATTATAGGCTGGTTTTCTTAAAATGGTCCGGGTTTGAATGGCATTAAAGAGTGCATCAGAAAGACATATTAAAGCCCTGGCACTCTGTGAATGCTCCAGGTCAGTGCCACAGGCTGTTTGTAGGGAGCAAATTCCCTGCGTCGTTCCCTCTGGCCCAAAAGGACCTTTGGGTGAGATGATCTGTCTTGTGCTCCAGGCAGTCCACAGGCTGGTGGTCTGCAGCAAGGAGGAAAGACAGCAGACCATAGAGAGAGCAGCAGGCTCTGGGAAGAAGTGATGCATAGAGAAACTGTGAGGGTGTCCAAAATCCGAGACTAGATATTCCCAGAGCAAACACCATCCTTCTTGTGCACATTTAAGGTATATGAGCATATGATTAAAAAAAACCACCTCACTGGCAAAATTCAGGAGTGCTCAGCACCCATAAATGCAGTGTCTCTTAATTTTCGAATGCTGCATCCTGTAATGTAGCGTCATGTGTATATATAATGCATAATGAAACTTATTAAGTATGTATGCTGTTTATATGAGGAATATGCAGAATTTGTCTTTGCTCCAAATGTGAGGAGCCTCTTCTGCAGAATGGTTCCCCAAGCTAGTTACTGTTCATACAATTATGAAGAAAGTAAGAAAATCTCTTCTACAATTTTAGTTCTTCTCTTCAGCTCTGTCAGCCCTTTCTCTTTCCATTTTACTGTTTACCGAACACTTCTCCATCTGTTATTTTGCCCATTTCATTGATGGCAACAACTGTAGCTGCTGAGGGTCGTGCCAATATAGAGAGAGGAGAACTAATCTGTTCTGAGAGGATTCAGAAAAAAACATAGCTTTTGAAGTGTAGTTATGTTGCACAGCCCAGTGGGAGAAGGGAGGAAAAATTACAGTGAATTTCCTTTTTCTTTCAGCCACAGAGAGGAATGCTGCAGGCACACGATACCTCTTCATTACCTACAGTAACCATGAGAAACAAAAGTAAGGAAACTTCCTTTACCTCTGTTTTGTGGTGATGGTCTGTGTCTGCTGTTCCTAACTGTTAGGACCGACTAATATTCATTTGATGAAAGATAAGCACTTAATAAAGCAGGGATGAGAGCATCTTCTCTGCATGGTAAGCAATGTTTGGGATTTCAGAAGCTGTGCTGAAGTTGCACAAATGGTTTATCTGCTTCTACAGTGGCCATGTAACTTTAAGCAAATGTAAAGTCATGTCAAATTTAGAATAGCTACTTGACTGCTCTAGCTTTGAGATGACCTGCAGCTGAATAGTCCACAAAACCTGGAAGACACAGTCTGTGTTCACGTGTCTGACAGAAGAAGAATAGGAGTATTATATTAACAGAAACTGTTAAGCTTACAAGTCGAGAGCATTTTTCTTTAAAATATATGTATTTTCATCAATTAGTCTTATACTTTGAGGTAGTAAAAATCAGAAGTTTAATTTTGAACGAGAACAATGCTGACGAAATTTTTGTGGCTGTGCTGAGATGTATGCTGCGCTGCAGAGCTACCCAAAGCAACTGATGGCAAAGAACTGGAATGAAATAGCCCACATGGGTTTTCTAGCATCATGATTAGATAAGCTCATTTAGTGGTAGCTTGTAGGTGACTATATGGCATCACACTATGATATAGACATACACACTGTGGTTTTTGTCATGAAATTCGGAAGTGTCATTCCAGAAACCAGAAATACATCTGAAGAAGGGAGAATCTGAAATTAAGATGAAAAGTTTAGTCAAAGGTATGCAATAGTATGATATAAGGATTAATGTTTCTCTGTGGTATGTACAGATGGAAAAACCTATTTCAAAAGATTTGACCGGAAGCAGGAAGATGGATATAACCATAGGATCTCCTTGCCTAGAGAAATTAAAAAACAGCACAGTAGATTGCTACATGTTATTATTTATTGAATAACATTACGTTTGGTTTCCCAAGTGTATGTTTCTGGACCTGCAGATTCCACTTGGATCTTTTAGGTGCTTTTAGGTGCAGTGCAGTCAGTTCAGCAAAGGGGGCGATGTGTTTTCCTGCCTGAAACACGGCACTGCTTAATTTGCTAAGAAAAGCTCAGTTCCTGCTTTTCTGCATAGGAACACTGCTGAACTTTGAAATTGCCACAGAAAAGATAACAGTTCACAAGTCCTCTTTGGCTTTCTTGCTACACAGCAGAACTGAATTACACTTAAGCATATTGGGTCTAAAGAGGATAAAGTTTCCCAGATAGCTCTGATCACTCATGGTGCATTAATACTGTGTGTGATGTCTAAATTTTGTTTAAAAGTATTTGAGGAACCAATACTCAAATTTTCTATTTGAGACAAATTCCAGAGTGCATAGGGACTTTGCTTTGACCAAGTCCTGCCTTACCATACCACAGGAGTGGTTAGGGAGAGGCAGAAAGCTCAGGCTTCTCTGCAGTTAGGGCTGTGTCTAACAGCTGCAGATCTCCTGACGACGACTCTAGAGAGAAAAGGAAGTGAATTTTAGAGCCTGGTTTCTTTAAGTCATTATCATTGTAGCTTACAATGCGGTTGCATGAGCTGACTTTTCTCTGACACTTCCCTTCCAGGTGCACAACCTAAGGAGCGCCCTCGCTCTGCAATACTTGCTCCTGACGAAAACACCGTCACCTCAATATTCAATAACAGGAGATCACAACAGACTACAGCACTTTCAAAAAGTGTCTCAATACAGAACATTGCAGGGTAAGGCTTCTGCCTGTGCACGTGAGTACACGGGGATTATCTGATGCCATAAACATGGAGAAATTCAGATCTCATTAAAAATAAATTAATGATCTGTGTTAAAGGTACGAAAGAGGATCACAAAACCAGAAATGCCCGTATTATATATGATACCATCAGCTGTCTTCTGCACAATCAGATTGTCCGCGTTAGGTTTAGTCGTGGCATGAGTTCAGAGGCATCTGAGTTTGCCTGGTTGTATTCAAGGCCACTTCACTGAGATGCTCTGGGATCCAGGAAGGAATTCTTGCCTTGGGCTTGGCACTGTGCGAGCACACATTTTTGCAGCTCAAGTATAGTATTAGCTTTTGTGCCCATAAAGATAGGGTGGATGCACAGAGCTGCAGTCTTCATGATGTTTTAGGAATGCATTATACGTAATTAATTACAAAAACTCACAGAAGAAAATCAATTTTATGGTTCCTATGCTACCTATATATTGAGCAATTCTACAAACAAGGCAGTAGCATGGACTGGGATGTTTCTGGACATCTGGCATGCCCTGGCTATTCATGGTAAAATTTATTTCAGTCCATTTTTCTGATCTTGCTCAGAGCAGCAAGTGGTAAAGACTCTTGGTAAACACTTTGTATTGCATTTTTGCACTGCCTGCTCCAATGACAGTGAACATGGGACAGTGGAAAATGGAAAGCAGTGAAAAGGAGTTACCCAAACTATAAAACCTAGGGGTGATTCTGTTTGGAAGAAGCACTGTCATTCAGAACTGTAGGTCTTACAACTTGCTGAGTCCTGATGTGCAGTTGTTAGAAAACGATTAATACAAATTCATTTCTGTACCTAACTTTGCAACACTTGCTTTGGTTTTCTTGATGTCATGAACAATGTTCTGTGTTCCATTTTTATGCAGAGTTGGGAATGACGACAGCTTAATACACACTTGGAAATTTCTGTCACAGTCAACAGACTCTTTACATAAAATCAGCCGGGTGAATGAATCTATAGAGTCGCTAGTTGACGAAGGTAAGACATCCCCATGGCATTTATAGCAGCAGGAAGGTCTCAGTGCTGCTTTCCAGAAATAGAAAATCTATTGTTGCATTTCAACACGAGTTTTTCTTTTTAATAGGCAAAGTGCATTTACTGTAACGTTAGAATATTCGAATGATAAACTAAAACAAGGCCCCACATTGTAATTTCTTCAGTATGTTGAATTATGGGAAAACATTTAGAAGGTTTCAGTTACAGCTGAGTTACTTGGAATTTAGGTTGAGTACAAACATTTCCTCTTTCATTTTGCTCCTCTCACGTGTTCATATAGCCACATATTTTGCAGTCTTTACCTTTTTCATGCTGATAACTCTTTTTCTCCCCAGAGTGGGGAGGGAAGAAAGTTATTGTTTAGTTTTGTGGTTTTGAAAGTGAAAACAGTTAAATTCATTTCTTTATTTTCATACCTGAGGGTTTCTGGGATATAATCAGTACTCTTATATCTTAGCCAGTATTTACCTGAAAAAAGCAGAATGATCTTAATTTGATAAGGACTAAACAAGGGCATGCTGGTGGTGACAGAGAAAATTTCCCAGTTGTTTCACAATTGGACCTAGTCCTCATGTGGTATAATTTCATATTAGCATTTCTGTATCAGTGAAGGAGAAAGTGCGTGATGTCTGTGGTATAACAGAGAAAGCCTAAAAGTAAATGGACAGGAATCTCAAATGGGACAAGTTACCCACATCTTCATGACATTTACATTGCTTTGTGAAGGTGCAGACATGAACGAAGGACAGCTGATGGGAGACCTGGAACTAGATTCCAAGCAACTAGAAGCAGAGTCCTGGAGCCAAGTAGTGGACAGCAAGTTCCTACAGCAGCAAAACAAAGATGTTGTCAAACGGCAAGATGTCATTTATGGTGAGACATACATGGATGTTAATTTTTCACTCATTTTAGCTGGTTTGTTGATATACTCATGTTCATGTATTTGGGAAACTTTAGGTCAGTGAATAGGAGCATTGGCATTGATTCCTCTGTAGCCAGAATTTCGTTTTTGAAATTCTTAGAAACAGCGTGTTTTTTGAAAGCTTTGTCTTTCTGCCTTTTGCTTACCTGGAAGCCATTTAAAAAAAAAAAAAAAAAAGGAAATTGCTTCTTCCCATTTGTCTGCTGATGACATTTAAAATTGGTTACAGCACAGCAGCTTGCTAGTGAGTCTTCTCCTACCTG
This sequence comes from Chauna torquata, assembly GCA_013399475.1. Classification (NCBI taxonomy): domain Eukaryota; kingdom Metazoa; phylum Chordata; class Aves; order Anseriformes; family Anhimidae; genus Chauna; species Chauna torquata. Next base: position 850,748 of record VXAL01004000.1, on the reverse strand, counting down.
ATTCAAGAGCTGTCGTACATGGCAGAAATGAATTATGTTGCGGCTGGCAGTGAAGTGTTAGGAAGGAGCAGGTAGCAGTGCTAAAGGTTCAGAGCTCAACAGCAATATCAGCAGCTCTTTATTGTGGGACTCCTCTGCCCCAAATTTCAGCCCACAGGCAAAGCTATTGACTGATATTTTAAACACTGACATAAAATTTTCTGAAGCCAGTTAGAGAAGCCCGATTAGCTTGCTTGGAAGAGCTTTCTAATGACAGCTTTTCCTTATACTGTCCACCCAAGTACACTATTGTGACCTTGTTTTTGACCTTGTCCTCATCCTATGCAGAGCTAATGCAGACAGAAATGCATCATGTCCGCACCCTGAAGATTATGAATGATGTATACAGTGCAGGGATGCTAAAGGAACTGCAATATGATCAGCAAGTTGTGGACAAGATCTTTCCCTGCTTGGAAAACTTGCTGCACATCCACAGTCACTTCTTCCAACGGATTCTGGAAAGGAAGAAGGAGTCATTGGCAGACAAAAGTGAAAAGAACTTTGTTATCAAGAGGATAGGTGACATCCTGGTGAATCAAGTAAGCAGTGGAAAATACTTGCATTTCTTAGAGCATAGCTGGAAATCAAGCACTCTTGTATTCTCACTCCTCCTCGTTACAAGTTCTTGTACTCGTTAGACAATCACACCTGATGGCACCTTTACTCTTCACACGCATAGAAATCTTTGCCTCTGCTTTTTTAAGCACTTTTTGCTCTTTCAGAGGAAGATGTAATGATGAAAATTATTTTTGTTTATATTATGGGAGAGAGGAGCATTCCCTAACAGGCACAAAATGGTTTGACCCGTAGCCTGGAGGGTGGGCAGTAGCCCACAGTGAAATGTGCACAGGATGTTTCTTGGCTGAGTTACTGACCTGATACTTGACTTAGGGTGGGTCCTTTTACTTTTCTTTATCTGTGTTTTCTCCCTTCCTCCTTTTGTCTACCTTGCCCTCTTTTGGCTTTTAAGCCCTGTTGAGGTAGAATCCCATATTTTGTGTTAAGTGTGAACGCTGTGAAGTCACAAAGTCAGCTCTTTACTTTTAGAGATCAAAATGCTTGGTTTAGAAGGCTTTGGACTAACTTGTTTTCGTAAAGGTCTCTTGAGAGACTGGCAAGCACTGCTGGGATATTGCACCAAGAGCTCAGTGAAAGTTGGGCCTTTGTGTCTCGTGTCTTGCAGTTCTCTGGTGAGAGCGCCGAGCGAATGAAGAAAACGTATGGCAAATTCTGTGGGCATCACAATGAGGCAGTAAACAACTTCAAAGATCTGTACTCAAAGGATAAGCGGTTTCAGGCATTTGTCAAGGTAGGATGTGATAGAAGAGAGGTGATGGGGAAAAAAATATTTCCTTTCTGCACCCCAGTGAGCATTTTGCTACAAAATTGAAATTTTCATCTTTGTTCCTTAGAAAAAAATGAGCAGCTCCCTTGTGAGACGTCTTGGAATTTCTGAATGTATTTTGTTGGTAACACAGAGAATCACAAAGTACCCTGTCCTGTTACAAAGGATACTACAGTACACCAAAGGTATGGACCAGTTCCTCTTTTCTAAGCATGTATTTGCTCATCCAGTGTAAATTTCCTGGATCCTTTTCAACTGAAGTAGATTTTCTTAGAAGTGACTGACTAATCCAGTCATTGTTGTCTCACGCTGCTGTAATGAGATAACCAAGTTTCACATCTCTGTTTAGGGTTAGTTATTCAGGTACCTTGATTTAGTTGATATGTCTGTCTCTAGCTATTATGGAGCAACATCCTTAGACTCCAAAGTCTCCCAGTTTGCATTTTTTTTATTTAACAGCTAAAATATGTGGTTTGTGTATTTCATATCTACTGTCTTGTGTACAAAGTATATTGGAACAGCCCCTAACCTCAACCCTATATGTGAAAGGTTTTGTGAAGCTCTCCTTAAGGGGGGAAAATGCAACCTGTTTCAGGAAAGTATTAAAAAGTTATAATGAAGGAATCTGGGAGGGAGAAGAGGAAGGAAAGAAGTAAAATTGGGAAGTTAGAGTCCACAAGGATGAAGTGAAATAGAAGTGTTTCTCTCTCTGTGTATGTGTGTTCAAAGAAAATGAAGTGGAACATGAAGACTTGACTCAGTCATTAAACCTCGTTAAAGATGTGATTGCTGCAGTCAATAGCAAAGTCAGCAACTATGAAAAGAAAATGCGTCTTGATGAGATTTACAACCGGACAGATAGCAAGTCCATCATGAGGATGAAGAGTGGTCAGATGTTTGCAAAAGAGGACTTGCGACATCGGAAGCTCATCCGAGACGGGCCTGTTTCACTGAAAAATGCAGCTGGCCGGTTAAAAGGTAAGATTTCCCTGCCATCTGTTGCGGGGTCACAGCTTGCCCTCTCTGGATGTAGGTTTGCTCCTCAGATTGGCATCTCCAACGCTTACTTGTTCTTCTGCTATGAGAGGTTTTGACAGCAGCTTTCCCCATGCTACATACTCTGTTTTCATCACAGCATTTCCAGTACCTTGTGTTATTTCTGAGGTGACCGATAGCTGCTTTTCCACCTGATGACCAGATGTCTGCTGAAGATGTAGGTTGCACTGAGTCATTGGGGCATCCTTTGGGCCATGAGGACACGCTGGGGCTGCAGTTGCCCAGAGCAGTGAGTCAGATGTCTGGCAAAATACGCATGTGCAGCAATTCCAGGAAGCGTGCTTGCTGAACATGAACCGCAACCTCAGCTTCCCGGTGGCTCTGCCCACTGGCAGCCCTGTGTCTCCTTTCCTGCTCAGGCTCAATGTTACCTTCCCTGTTTCACTAGACCTCCAGAGAGGTGTCCCAGGCAATTATTGCTCTTGAACCTCTTGAGCTGCTGACGCAAACTGTTAAGGAGAGGCTGAGGAGGCTCTGGTGTCCCTGCAACTGCCTCTTGCTTGGTTACGTGTGTGCCCGTGTTTTCTTGACTTGCTTTTTGTTTATTGTCACATGGAAACAGTGATAAAGCGCTGTGCTCTAAAGTTCTCTACATGGCACTGAAGTTCTCTGCTGAGTTAAGCACTAAATCTCCCAAGGACGCCTTAAGTTGGGACCATGGCAGTGATAAGAGCAGGCAGTGCTGTCTCGGGCTCAGCGGGAAGGCTGGGCTTTCCTTCTTACACTCCCAGCACCACCTGATTGCACCAGGGTACTTGGGCATGAATGGAGATGTATAATCTGGTGTTGCGCTGGGCAGTGAGGCAGTGATAGGCGAAATTCCAAATCAGATATGATTTATTATGAGGTTTTTGAAACAGGAAGTTTACAGATGGTTTCCAGGCTCCCAAGATTACTATTGATTTTAGATGGTGGATGAAGCAAGCTATGCTGCAGTTGTGAAATCTTGTGATAAGTACAGGCTGCATTTGCATTTCTAAGTCATAGAAATGCATAAAAATGCCTCCATCTGTAGTGCAAGCTCCCAGCGAAAGCAAGTCCTACAGACAAGCTGTGGAGCCTAGCAGGAGAGCAGCTGGTTCGGGTACTTAGGCTATTTTGTGGGATTTTAAGTGGAGCAGAGAGAAATTTAGGAAGACGTTTCCTTGGAAGTTTTTAGCGTTTCCCTTCTTGTAGAGTGCACAGAAAATACGATTATAGAGAAGAACAGTGTCAAGTGCTGACTTCTGCAAACCTCCCAGAGCTTTGAGTTCGTTTTGCAGCTTTGAGTTAAAATATGGGGGTTCTTTTATCTGAAACGGATCCTGTCGTCTCAAAACAGAATGGAAGGAATTACCCACAGGATGATTTCACTTTTTGGTTTGCTTCCTGTCTGTCACAAGATTTCCCAAGTACATTATACAAAAACTCTTTGTACTGAGGGATATGGGTGGGGCATTATGCTTGGTAGTTACTGTGCAACTTTATGATATGTCATTAGAAGACTGGAAGCCTGTACGCGTACTTTGGGAAAAGTCTGTATCCTGATTTAAGATCCTCAGTTTGCTTGGTGTTGTGCTTCCTTCTCCCATGAAAGAAAGCCAGGTCCTGCATCTCATGCAGGGCTCTGTTGTCTCATTGGAGTTAGCAAGGGTTGTATTTGTCTGCGAGCAGAATTAGTGGTGGCTCCTGAAGTCAGTATTTCCTGGGAAAGAAACTGCAGCTGACAAATGTTGTTGTTGCACGGTAATTTACACCCCCCAAACTACTCATCAACAGAACCATAAAACCCCAAACTTCCTGTGCAGATACTTTGCTCGAGGGCTGAAATATTGATTGTTTGAGAAAACAGCGCTTCTATTCAGTAAGCGTCACTAGCTTTTGCTGTTGTGCCATGTCCTACCTGCGAGGAAGCTTGTGGCCGGAGAGGAGCCCTCCCACCCAGGCGGGGGTCCTGCATGTTTCCTAGGGCAGCTCTGCGTTGCACAGCGGCACGGCCTTTCGGGGAGCTGTGCCTGTTAACCAGGAGGTCAAGCAGCACTGCAGGCTGACCCAAAACCAGCCCTCACGCTCCCCAGCGGCCAGAGCACTGGTGTTATTAAAAGATAAATCTGCTTAGGAGTCAGTTGCGTGGTTATACCGCACTGGTAATTCTTTTCCTTTTGCAGAAGTCCAGGCTGTTCTCCTCTCTGACATGCTCATATTCCTTCAGGAGAAGGACCAGAAGTATGTCTTTGCCTCACTGGTAAGGCTTCAACCTTTTCTTCTCCTTTGCTTTTCTGTGTGAGACACCTTTGATATGTGTTATGCAGTAAAGCCAGCCGTTGCCTGCTAAACAGCTTCATTTTCCTGTGTATAACGTTTTTGTTTGTTGGGCAGGCTCCCTTCTTTTTGATTGGAAAACATGTCTTTGTTCCCCACTTTCCCTCAGTGGTTTCTGCAGTGCCTTGGCACTGCTGATAATTGGCCTTGAAAATCTGCCTGCCACTCGATACACGTACTCCTTTTCAGTTTGTGCAAACTGAAGCAGTGATCTGGGGGGAAGGGAAGTAATGGGATAACACAAACACTGTAAAAACAAACCTTAGCAGAAGATGATGTCCTAATATATTATGAACTGCTGTGGGGGGTGGGGGACACCACTGCATTAAATTCAACAGAACAAGCTTACCTATAAATGTCAGAAGAATATATTTGTAATGCACCAAACCAAAACCACTCACTTTTGAATGCAGGCCTCCTAAAGGACTAGACACACTGACCTGCTGGAAAAAGTCTGGTACCTAACTGGGTCTGTTTTATCTGTACCTTGCAGACGTGGTTTAGACTGGCTAAACCTTGTGTCCTTTCTACCCTTTAAATATTTTGAAAGCGAATAATCTGTTATTCCAGTTCCATCAATGATCTGCACAAGCTCAGGACCCTACATAGAGCGAGCTGATTTGCACAGAAGTCCTGCTAGTGAACGGTACCAAATCGCCCAAGTGTAGCATCCTGTCAAATGCACAAAGGCACTTATATGCTGGTGACACAACAGTTAAGGGACATTTTAACCTAGGCAGGTTGATTACACAGAGACCATAGAACACAATGAGCATCCTCTTATGTACAAGTCTTGTCCATCATAGGAGTCAACTATGAGCTTCTGAGAACAGTAGGGTTTTTGTGGGATTTGAAGATAAGATGTTATTCCATCCTAGGGAGAGATTGAGAAGATAATGTATGTGAAGCAGCTACTAGCAAGCTTCACTAAGTTTAAGGAGCTGTGATATTAATGACAGAGTAGAGAGTGTGGGCAGATGGAGATGAGATCAAAGGTCTGCTGGAGATAGAGCAAAATATGGTAGCGTTTGCAAAACCACAAATTCAATTTTAAATTACTTCCCTGTTGAAATAGAACAAGGTGAAATTGCCTTTCCTAGAGGACTAATGGAGGAAAGCAAGCCTTTCCCTGTTCTGTGACCCCATCAAAATGCTATACTTTTTAATTAGCCAGTAGCTTCAAAAAATGTTTACAACCTGAGAAAGGTAACTGTATTGGTAGTGGGACCTTTTGAATGCTGGTTCATATCTAGGTACTTTTTGCCCTCCTCACCCATTTCTTTCCATCTGAAGGACCAGAAATCCACTGTGATCTCTCTGAAGAAGCTGATCGTACGAGAAGTGGCTCACGAAGAGAAGGGTTTGTTCCTGATCAGTATGGGTGTCAAAGATCCTGAAATGGTGGAAGTGCATGCCAGCTCCAAAGAAGAGCGGAACGGGTGGATACAGATCATTCAAGACACGATAAACACCATGTAAGCTATGAAGCTGCTCTGAAAAGGCGGGTGATACACATGGTCGTGTTCTGGTAGTTATTGAGACGTGTATCTCTCTCATCCAGGGATAAGGATGAAGATGAAGGAGTCCCTTGTGAGTCTGAGTTTGAAAAGAAACTGTCAGAGACAAGAGTCAGAGCACTGAAAGGTAAGAAACTGCCTGGGACAGAAGGGCAGAGCTTGAAAATTGTTTTGAAAAGTTTACAGCAATTGTTGTGTTGGGTTTTGTGACACTTTTCCATATGCATGGTTGAACTGTGACTTTTTTCAGAGGAATGAGGACCCTGCATCCAGCAAATATTTGCAATCCTTGTTTACACCTCTCCTTGTTTGCTTTATAATTTTCTGAGCCTGCTGGATGCTCTTGCTGTGCAAGATTGCACAGGGCACAGTTGTGTCATCGGGTTCCACTAGATGGGGCCAATATCTCAGAAATCGCTCTGCTTCCTCGCTGAAGCTTTTATTTTCTGTCTTCATCTCTGTTTTCTGTTCACCCCCACAGAACAACTTCATCAGAAGGATAAGCAGATCCTCCACTTGCTGGAGGAAAAGACCAAGATCTTCAGGGACATGGCAGACACCTCTGTGCAAGAGGACATGCCAGGCTCCAGACTGCTCTTCAGAGCCAGCACTGAAGAGGCACCAAAAGGAGAGGCCATTATGAAAACTGCAATAAATGAAGGTGAGCAAGTCAGTGTGGCATGTTAGTTACACTAACCAGCACACCCACCCTCAGTGAATCCATCAGTTCTCAAACACCGTTTTTGCAGGGGAAGCCTTCTCATTCCCAGTGAAAGAATAACAGCATAGATAAGGACATACTGCTACTCATGGTATTGTGTCGGGGACAGGTAACGAGGATCAGGAAAGGAAGCAGATATTGACAGCTGTTGAAAGATGGCAGAAAAGAAGTCTCAGCGCAGTGAACAACCCTGCATTGAATCTGAGCTGGGGTCGGGGCAGCCCAAGATTTCATCCTTGTCTGAAATGTGGACCATACTGTTTTTTGCTGTGCTTCAGGCTCAGCAAGGTTTGAAGGGAGACTCAGATTCCAGCAGGCATTTGTGGTACCTGCAAGGAACAAGCCAGTCTGTTGGCAAACGCAAGGTTACATGAAAACTCGGGCAACTTTTCAGTGTGATTTTTGGAAAGGGTAAAAAATTATTACATGCTGTTATCAGAATGAGTTTTTGCAGGGGGGACATGTACTGTTCATGTCATTGTCATAGAAACCCAAGTTCTTAGTATAGAAAAGCATGTGAAGGCAGAGATGGAAATAGCTCAGAAGCCTGAGGTGGTCTTTAACAAAGATATTGCTGCTTTTTATCCTCTCAGTTGAACTGCTGCAAGATCTGGTAAACAGGAGCCTGGGCAGCGTCCTTGGGCAGCAGGTCAGCAGTGCCACCATTGACCAAGAAGGAGTTGGCCCCATCTCTCTTCCTAGAAGGGCAGAAACTTTTGGAGGATTTGACAGTCACCAGATGAACGCCTCCAAGTGTGAGTAGTTACATGTGCCCACAGCACCATTTGTTAATGATATTTAATGTCATCATATCCTCTTGCTTCTGAAGGACTTTAGCAGCTGATGAATTTGGATTTCCCTACTCTTCTGCAATACTAGAAGATAGATTAAGTATCAGATTAGGAAAAAAGTGTGTGAAGAGGTGGAATGGTAGTTGTTGAGAAACCATGGTTATGTGAGGATTAAACATCTGAATTCTTCACTCCTCTCTCTCCATGTTCTCTCTAAATCATCCTTCCATCTTTACTTACAAGCCACATGAAAGTATTTGGCTTCTTTATAGGTTAGTTTCTTCATATTCTTCTTCTTGCTGCAGTATCTGCAGCTCTGTTCTTCATTCTTCAGTTACCTTCCAGCAGGAGCCTGGTGCTGTTGCATTTGCAAATGGATGAAGATATTGCTGAATCAAGCACCTTCTCCCCAGCTTTGCTCTCTGTGCATTTGTGTTCCACATACAACTGCATGTGTTATTCCTGCAATTAAGTCTTTCCCAAGCAAATGAGTGAATATTTATTTCAGCTGCATAGTTGGCTGCTTCCCAATGCTCTCTTTCTTTGCCCTAGTCATCAGAAACTTCCCTGTCCTCAAATTCCTTTCTCTGTGGTCTCTCTCATACTCTCATACCAGTTTTGCTGCGCTAGTGTCTGTCTCAGCATTGGGATCGTTGGACCCCGTCTGACCTTCTGCGTTAAAGGAGCAGTGTTAGCTCCAGACAGTCAGACATGAGAAGTATGTAGAGATTTTCTCAGCTATTGGAAAGCCGCAAAGCCCTCAACAGACCTTGTCATCATAATGACAAATATATTCACACTGAGGGCTGGAGGGGGTGGTTTAGGGCCGTGCCTCTCTCCGTTGCAGTGATGAATGGGACAACCTCAGGCTGTTCATTGCCCAGCTCTCCCCCTTGCACTCTTTTTTTTGTTGTTGTTGTTTTGTTTTTTTTTTCTAGAAATATTCTCTTTTGAATTAGATTGTAATTCAATAGCTGTAGGTTCTTGGGAGATTTTGGGAAAAGAAAGCAGGGCCTGTTTGTTCAGCTGTAGGCCAGGAGGCATGAAACCAAGCTTTCATCTCCAGTTCTTCTGTTCACAACCTGTGCAACCTTGGGCAAGGCTTATAACCTGACTCCCCTTCATTCTCCCCTCCAGCAAAGCAGAAGGGAGGTGTGTCCTCCTGCAGAGAGGTGGTGGAAGGTCCCAGGACGTGGCGCAGGAGAGAAGGTCTGTTAGGAGGACGTGAGGGTCAGCCTTTAACAGCAAAGCCTGCCTGGAGGGTGGTGGGAGGAGAGGGCCTTTGCAATAGTATGGTGTCCTTCACGCTGCTGCAGATACAGGTGTATGTCAAGTTGTTTATCATTAAAAGAGAAGCAGTAGGGGGTTTACCAGTGCAGGCAGGGAATTTCCACATGGGCTGCATCTCAGCTGGCAGGGGGAGTGCAGTCTTGGCAAGAGCTAGAGGACCAAAGAGCTTTTTGACTTCTTCATGTGCTGCAAGCAGAATGTGCTCTTGGGCACAGTGGGTGGAGGGCTGCAGCCCTCTTGGACCCACAAGTCAGTTCAGTCCTGCTTGGGAGCACTGATACAAGCCATGCAGGGAGACGCTAGAAAGAGAAGTCCAGTGTCCCTTTGAAGATAAAGGTTTCTGATAGCTAAGGCTGTGGAAATATTGTTAGCATAAAATTACACACCAGTATTGCACAGCAGTCTAACCCAGCTGTAAATTGCATTTGGACAGAGAGGCATTGAAACTGTACCTGCAATAATATACCCTGAGATGATAGTTATTTTTCTCCATCTGCTCTTATTCTGCCTCATAACTTCTCAGCTAATGTTCTTTTGGAGTAGAAAGCAGTCTGGGGGCTAGACAGCACAAGCTAAACATGTGTGCTGAATTTACCAGCACATTGTTTGAAACTGAAGTTGATCCTCATCTGAATTCAGATTCCACTTTTCTGGTGGAGCTGACATGTTCTGTATAGGCAGGGAGCAAATGCATTTAGTGTGAAGAGCTCTGTGGCCCCTGTTGTGAAACATCTCAGTTGCCTGTGTTAAATTTCTCAGAAACTAGCAAGTTCATATGTGGCTTAAAATGTTGAATAACCAGTTTCAATGCTGGTTTCTTCCTTTAGGTGGAGTGAAGGATGAAGGTGACGATGGTCAGGACCTTCGGAGAACAGAGTCAGACAGTATTTTGAAGAAGGTATCACTTGGTTTATCTGTCTGCTGCCACTCTGAGTTCAAGAGAGTGACAATTCAAGTCTTGAAAAATGCCTGGATTTTTGGCAATTAGATGTATCCTAATTAGTTAAACTAAAATTGAAAGTATGGAGTCAAAAACACTTTGCTGTAGCTAAAATCCTGACTTGAAAACCATTTCAAATCAGTAGTATTCCTTTGTGGCAGAGGTTATCTGCCATCTGTCTGCAGATCAGCTAAAGCATGTGTTTAATTATGCATCATTATTGAAATGACAAGGTCAGATATAACCTTGCACCTATTCTTGCTGTGGATCGATTCATCGTGTAACTCCAAAATGATACCTAATTAACATTTGATTTGATATGATTTTAACTCACCTAAAAAACATACGTGAATTCTCCCAGAATGGAACATGGCAGGGTGTTTAATGTGTCTGTCATTAGTTCAGCTTCAGAACACATTTGCTGTGATTTCTCATTTGTCCTCATATTAAGTCTGTGTGATCTTTTCATAGGGTGGAAATGCTAATCTGATGTTCATGCTGAAAAGGAATAACGAGGTAAGAGTTGATTCTGTTGCTCATCTGTTTCCTTCGTTTAACTGACAAGTGAATTTGTCTCAATAGGTGATAATGTAGAAGAAAATACATTATTTAGCTGAAACGCATGTAGACTTTTAAATACATTAAGCGGAACCCACTGTGTCATTTATTTGTTTAACCTTGGATGTTCAGACAGGGAATTTGCTGATTGTCATCTGCTTGCCAGCAGGGTGGTATGTGCTGATTATAGGTATCAAGGGTTAATTACCGCTAGGATGCGCAGGACTGTATTTATTGTGCATCTGCAGGCAGAGGCAGTTTAATTTTATGTTGCAGGTGCACTGAATTGGGGCAATTAGATTTCTATTCTCCCTTTGATACACATTCATAACTCCCAATTAGCATTAAAGGCAGAATGAGAAGCTGTTCTGTTAACACTGGCTATCACACCACTGTTGCAAACGCTGCTGTGTTTTTTTCTTCTTAAAAGTAATTGGTGAAAATACGAGATTCAGAGATTTTTTTAGCTGGGCTTAAAATACGTTTTGGGAGACGGTGTCACTCCAAAGTGGCTTGCTCTTGGCTCTGTGGTGATGCACAACGCATTCACATTTACCTGTGTTTTCTGAGAGCCTCCATGAACACATCTGCTGTATTTGTGTCTGTTGCATAGCACAGTTTTCTTGTATAATGACAGGGTTACTTGTACAGGTCAGCTGGAGTGGAAGAGGGCAAAAGTATGTATTCATTTTAAGATTTTTTTCCGTGTTCACTCCTGGAAGTTATTTCCCTGAAATTTCAAAGTGAGCTCCCAGGTTTCATCCCAATTGCTCTGTTTGTTGATGCTGTGGGAAGTGGTTCACAGAGACAACCCAGGAGTTCCCATGAGGTCTGTGCAGTGTTTCTGCACGTTTCCTCCCCGTGGCAGTAGATGGGTTTTTCAGTGACTGCCTGCTGTGCTGATGGCTAGGACAGTGAGGAGGATGATGCCAGGCACCTCTGAGAGATGTCTAAGGGAGGCATTTGGGGCCAGGTTGTGTACCAGGGGATGACAGAGTTGTTGCAGGTGAAGAGTGAGAAAAACGAGGATGTAGAGGGACAGCTGTGCAGCTTGTCAGACTCACCAGTGAGTCACAGTGGAAAAGGAGGGTACTTTACTCGTGCCCTGGCACCAAGTGGGGTCTAATAGCGACGCTTCTGTTTTCTTGCAGCAGGTCCTCCAAAGCATTACCAGCCTCCATAAGCTGCTCAGTGCTTTGCAGGTAGGCTGGCCGCTCATCTTGCTTCTGCATGCCACTTGCCCAAACTGCATGTTGAACCAGGCAGTAACAGCAACTTGCGCTTCGCCCCCATCTCTCCTTCCCCTTCGCCTTTCACATCCGTGCGTGGCCAAATACCCTGCAGCTGGCTTGCGTTCAGCCTCCCGGCACAGCAGTAGGAATTAGCTGCTGCCTGGCAAACTGGTGCTCACCTGAATTTGGAAAGCTGCGGGGGAGGTTTAGACCTCGACCAGCGAAGCTGCCTCTGCAGCATCCTCCAACAGCCCAGCGGCAGTGCTGAGCGGTGAATGCGGTGGAGGAAGATGCGGTTCAGCAGTGCCCTGAGCTGCTCATGGTGGAGAGGGCACTGCGGTGATGTCTCCCTCCTTCCCTCCTAGGGTGTTGTCCTGCAGCAGGACACCTACATCGAGGACCAGAAGCTGGCCCTGAGCGAGAGGGCTCTAACCCGAAGCTTCTTCCGCCCAACCTCGCTGCTGGAGCAGGAGAAGCAGCGCAACCTGGAGAAGCAGCGCCAGGAGCTCGCCAACCTGAAGAAGCAGCAGGCGCAGCACCAGGAGGAGAGGCGGAGGAGAGAGAAGGAGTGGGAAGCACGGGAGAACCAGCTGACGGAGCAGGAGGCCCATCTGGCCCAGCGGGAGGAGCAGGTCCAGAGAGGGCGGCAAGACCTCGAACGGGAGCGGGAGGAGCTGCAGGTGAAGAAAGCCTCCTACCAGCTCGACCTCGAGAGGCTTCGTACGGCACAGAAGCAGCTGGAGAGAGAGAAGGCTCAGTTCAAGAGAGACATGGAGCGATTACCTCAAATGTGGTTGGAGCCGGACCACAACCAGGTAAATGCTGGCAACAGGCAGGCTCCCAGGGAAGGTGCACTGTGCAGGGAGCTCCCGGCCGGCTGCCGGGCTGCCTGCCCTGCGGCAGCAATACCTGGCTCCAGCCCAGCCCTGGATATGTGGGGCCTGACGTTTAAAAGTGGCTCTTTCCTTGCACATGATGGGCAGGGCTGCGTTTGTTGCACCTCAAGAGCTGTCAAGGTATTGCCACTGAGCTCTGCCCGCTTCCTGGTGCCATTGGTTGGCAGACGGCAGGAGGGAGGTGGCTGGCGCGTGGGGAGGATGCACTAGGACATCCAAGGTGTTGCCTTTCACATTCACCCCACGTGGGTTTGGCTTTGTGGAGCATTGAGGCAGGTGAGAATTTGTTCTCAGAGACAGCCCACGTGTTGCTGCTCACCTGCACCCTTCGGCAGTTGCAGAAGCCACTCGCGTGGCCCTGTGAAGGACTGGTAACTGCATGGCAAGGCCTTGTTTGCAGTTAGTGTGCTTATGTCAGTCTCCAAAAGTGTTCCCAGTATCTAGCAGAGAGATGGACGTTGTCCTTGTCCTAAAGAGACCAGGCATTTGCAGTCTGGACATGGCCCAGTGAGCAAAGGTCTCTTGCTTTGGAACTGAGAGGCTTCTGGTGTCTGACTGCCTAGAACTAAAAAGAAAAGCCCAGACACAAATCCTGTTTTGTACTGTGCATTTAGCACACTGGGGTTTACTTCTTATTACCATGCAGCAATCTGACTGAGGAGAGCACTCATCAGTTTGCAAAACATGGGCTGAATTTGAACCTTAAGCTTGCTGTTGATCATTTGTTTGTTTATAACTCCCTAATTTTGAATGCAATTTGCTTAGAGCTGTAGCGAAATTAGTTTGTAAATGCTGTATTGCGGAATGGAAATGATTTTGGGTGCCTCAATGGACTAATTGCGGAGCTCAGCAGTGAGCTCTGAAAAGCACATCACCGGGGAGTGCCTGCTCCCTCCCACCCCACCCCTGATCAGGCCACAAGCTCCCCGGGCGCATGGCGAGGCTGCCTCAGCATCAGGCGTACGTAGGCGTGCTGGGGGCACAGATGGTATGGGAAAGGACGAGAGGTAAAATAACTGAGTCCTGGTAGATCAAGGAAGTGAAGCACCTTCTCGAGGCAGGCGTCTCACTTACAGTTCAGAGCTATTAATAGAGGGTTTGGTGAGGCTTTGTTGAGCTGTTGTTTTGATCTTCCCTTTGAATACAAGGGCTCAATTATACCCTGAGACAGACGTTAGAAAAATCAGGGAAGTGTTTTGCTTTCATCTTTTGCTTGGGAAGGCTTCCTTTGCCACATGCCTTGCCGGTGCTGTGTGCTGGCATTCCCTGCCTGGAGAGGCACGCTCCCCCTTGGCCTTCTGCCACTGCCTGTATGCGCGAACAACACCGGCTGAGTCTTGGTATCGACATCTTAGAGAATGTTTGCCCTTGGCTTGTTGATGCATAGCATAGTACATGTAGGAGCAAAAGATACTGGAGCATTACTCTTTATATGCATCATTTCTTCATCTTAAACAGAAAGGGCTTCTTCTCTTACTGCTGTGCCTGGATAGGCTCTGCTTTTTAGCTGGTGAATGGGCTGAATGTTTACAAGAGCAAGCTCTATCAGTGGTCTTGGAAACATCTTTCCTATCTGAGCTCTCTGCTAACCTCTTTCATGCCCCAGTGCCCCAGTGAAACTTGTTTCTTTTCTTTTGTAGGTGTCAAATCTACACGAGAAACTTGCAAGAGTCTCCTCCCAGTCCAGCATCGAAGACTCCTCCAAGCAGAAGAGCCCTTCCCTTCCTAAACAAGGGCACTTTGATGCAGAACTGTCTGTCTCCCCCAAAAGGAACAGTCTTTCAAGGACACACAAAGAGAAAAGCACTTTCCATTTGCTCAGCACAACAAACCAGACTAACAAGGCGGCTGAGGAACAGCCCCAGATGCCTACCCGCCTCTTCAGTTTAGCTAAACCAAAGGAGAAAAAGGAAAAGAAGAAAAAGGGCAGGGGACATCGTTCCCAACAATCTGGTGAGTGTCAGGAGGTCAGAGATGTGTTTTCATTTCAGGGTCATTGAGCTGGCTTTTTCCTCCAGCCAGCGAACTTCTGGAAGTCATCTCACCTTGAACGGAGATGGTAACAGTGAGGGATGGAGAAGATCAGATATGATGAGTGGAATTCCTGGCTTAAAGTGGTCTTTTTTATGAATTTTTCTGCCTGCTCTGCAGCCCCTGGGGTTGTTAAGGGGACACACTTGGCTCCCTTCTCCTTCCCTTCCTTGTCCTGTCTTGAGCAGGTTTCACAAACTGGATTTTCCCTGTATTTTTCAGCTTGCTCTGCTTCAAGGAGGAGAATGTCCTGCACCAGTGCATGTGCTTTCAGAAGCTGCTGCTGGGGATGCTCCTGGCTGCTGCAGCCGCTGCAGCATTTCTGACAGTTCTAGCTGTGTTATAGTTTGTAAGCAGTAACTGCAGCCGCTCTCATGGACTCTGCCTTCCCCCTGAGCCGGTCTACTACGTCTCTTGATCTAAAAACAAAAACTTTTTTTTTCCTGGTAGTTTTGCGTCCCGTTAGGACTCAGTTCTGCACCTCAAACCTGTTGCCCACATGCAGTTTGATGTCATAACTCTCAGATGACCAGCTGATCCATGTTAACTCACTGATGTTTTCCAACTTGTGCCCAAGAAAGTTTAGCAATTATGGGCTGTAATTTCATGATAGCTCATTGGGAACTGGACATCTTTCAAGATCCCCAGTGAACTGGGCAGAGAGCAGGGCTTCCACATGCCTGGAGTCCGGCTGTGTCTGCCGTACTGCTATATTCCCGTAGTGATTCACACCTGTTTTTTTTCCCAGATTCTCATTCGTCAGAAGCACCTCCAGAGGGTGAGGAGATCTTCTGCTGAGCATGGACAGTTCCATTGGTCACTCTCAGCTTTGGTACAGTGGACATCTCCCTGCCCACTCCACAGCACGCTGCTCGTGCCTGCATCTGACAAGCATCTGGAGGTTTTAAATAAAACATGTTATGAAAGTTTGTAAGTGGTGGGAAAGGGCCTCTCTCCTTGGTTTTGCATGAGTTCTCATTGCAGAGGCTGACTGCATGGCAAGTAGTACCATCTCCTTGTGCAAACCTTGGTTCAAATCGATTGGGATGGATGTTTTCTGTCTGTGATACTGCTAAAGGATGAGAGAACATAGCCTTAAGGGGTCTGTGCCTTCAAATTCCCCTTTTCTGGGGAAAGTAACCAAAAGCAAGCATTTAGCAAAAGATTAGGACTCTACAAATGGTGCATACACACTGGCATATATAGATATACTGTATATATCCATCTATGTATCCACTGGGATATGCTTACAGTCTGTACAGCCAAGCTTAGCTCGGCCCGTGGGGATAGATGATGACTTTCAGGGAGCGTGTAGATATTAAATATCTTGCCCTTACTGCTCCAACTGTAACGCCATTGACTCACGCCCCTTTTGTGCTCATGGTATGGACTGTTTGGTTTCGGAAGGGTACCACTCACCAGGAAGCAGTAACAGTGTTCAAAATAAAAATTCAGGAAACAAATAGAATTGAAGGTATTTCCAAAAGATTTCTGTGAGGCAGAGGAGTTAAATGTCAAACATCTTTGACAAAGCAGAACATCTTTGGGTGTATTTAAAACAACGCAGAGAAGAGAAATTTGGGAGGCTTGTAAGGCAACCCTAGGGAGCCAGAACAGGTGATGTTCAAGTGGGAACAACTCTAAGCAACTTTTATTTAAGCAGTCTCTTTGAGCTACAGCTTGCTTCTTCCCATCTCCTAAGTAAAGATTTATTTGTTTTGCCGGGATATATTTCTCCAGTTGTATTTGGCATCCCTTCATTACAAGCCTGATGACTTACTGGAGAGATGGCTGGAAATCTGCTTGTAGGGACCTTTGTTCTGTTGTTTGTATTTTTCTTCCCCTGCTCTTTACATTACCTCTAGGATCGGGTTTCTCTGGATTTTGTCAGCTTCTCCGGCTTGTTTCTAACGCAGAACGACAACGATTTCAGAGCACTGCGGTGAGATGTCACAAGTCAGGGGACTGAGTGCTGTGAGCAGAGTGAACTCTGAAGAGGCAGCTCCTAGTTCCTATGCCTATACAGTACCGTGCACTTACTAACTATTTCAGGGGAGAAAAATATATTCTCATGGACAAAAATGTGCGACAGGTGGCAACCCAGCATGCTGGGTCCATTTGTATCACTGTGTGGTCTATGGTGAACGAGTCTGTCTCTGTGTCACCATCAGCAGCAGAAGGGAAGGTTCGAGGATGGCTCTCGATATGCTGATGAGGAGGTGTTTATACAGCTGTGGAGTACAATGATGTATCCAGTGGGGGAAGAGAAATGCAGCAAGCCAATTTTATTCCCCGAATTATTGTTCTTCCAAACCCTCTCAGGGGAATTAGCCTAGCAGATTTGTAAATGGTTATAAGACGCTATCAGCTTCAAAATAATTCAAGGGTTTGCTCAGAGTTTGAAGCTGTCAAGTGCATTTCCTTTCCTACTAGTTTTTCTTTAAAAAATAATAATAAGTCTTTAGTTGCACTATTGTTTGATTTCAATTTGTTCTTTAGCTTCTCACAAGCTAGTAACACGCAGCAATTTTCAGAGTTTGGTGCTAATGAGTATCAGCAGCATTGATGGTGAGGTGGATGCTTAGACTGGTCTGTCTTGGTCAGTGCAGGAATCCTAAGCTGCCTGCTTGCTTTTGAAGCTCTCTAAACTATTAAGATGCAAAAAAGGAAGAAAGGAAAAAGGTTTGAGATTTATTTTTATTTTGCTTTTTTAATGTTATTTGGTGCTTGTTCGTAATTGCAAGCAGGGCTTGCAAAAATATTTATCTTTCTGTTTATTTGAAAGAGTTCTTTTTTTAAAAGAAGTTTACTTGGTTTTATTTTTTTTATTTTTACTTTTTATTTTGCTTTTGTTTGGGACTTTGGGGGTGGTTTGGTTTTTTTCTTCTTTCTTTTTGCTTTGTTTTTTTATTTTTTATTTTCTTTTCTTACCAAGAGATTGGTAACCCCAATGTTCTTACCTCCCTGGTTCCTACGAAAACAGGGTTTGGGCAGTGCTGCTTAGCAGCCTATGCCATGCCCAGAGTTACACAATTTCAGCTGAGAGCTTTCTTTAAGACAGAGCATCTTTGGGCCAGAAAAGAATGGAAAGAGAAGCGGTGACTTCAGACAAGACTCCTCCTATCAGTTAGTTTCCTTGTTTAAGTATTTTGCTTAGGGAGAGCAAAACATCGCGTCCTGCAGTGATGTGAGGCTCTGGTCGATTGTCAGGGCAGATCCAGGCAGCTGTTCTCCTTGACCGGGAAGGAGGCATGTGCTAGTGTTGTGTTGTTATCTTCTCAACAAGAAAAACACCCATTAAACAAGGTAACTTCTGCCCCGCTATTTATACGTCTGTGAAAATGCATGCGCCAAGCTGAAATTTTTGGAAACCAAATCAGTGCACGGCTCATTTACTGTTGTATAAACAGAGATCAGGTCCCTGGTATTTCTGAACGTTAACCTGGTGTCTGTAATAGCCTTTGCCAATATGAGCTTTTATTTTCATCCCGCTGTCTTTTCCCCAGCACATCTTGAAGTCACAATGCAGCGGAATGGCCCATGGCTCTGAGAAGGGCATCAAAAGGGAGACGCATGGCCCAGGGCAGCAGGGCTGAGTCTAAGCCTGGTTTGACCGTCTCTTCTGACCTGTGCAAACCAAAAAGAGCATCCAGTGCCCTAACTGAAAATAATATTTGCTACATGATCTCCTAAGGTCCTCATGGTTCCTTGTCAAAGAAACCACGGGCTTGAATCAGAACTATACTGATGGGAAATATTGCATATCAAAGCTGTTTGTGTCTTAATTTCTGGTGGGCAGGCCTTTGTCCCAGGAGGATGTACATTGCTGTATGATTCACTTTTTTTTGGAATGAAGCCTTTTCTCCCACGCTGCTTCCTTCTTCTTTCACCTTTAGGAAGGTGAGGGCTTGTTTTTATCTCTTTAGCCTTTTCTTTTTTCCCTCTCAGGTTTTCTTTGGAAAGGCTTGGCATAGGTTTCCCGAGTCAGATTCCCACTGTGATCCCCGCAGGTTGCCTAAGGTTGCCTGCTAGACTACAGTCCCAGTTTTACAACACCAAAGTCTTTTCTTTTCCTGGCCTTAAAATTGCATTTGCTTCAGTTCCGTGCTTGGCATCCATCCTACAGTAGCTGAAAGCATGTTATTTCTTCAGCCCAGTCTGATGCTCTGTCTGGTTCCCAGAGGCGGTCCCTTGATCCCACTCAGAGAACCCAAACCCTATCATTCTGCATGGGTTTTCTGGGACACAGAACAGGTTCAGAAATGTCTCAGATGAAGTACAAAAGTGTTCAGTATTAGCTGGGAGTGCCGGAAGACCCTGGCGATCGGGGAGAAGCTGTAGCAAACGGTGTGAGACTCGATGGAGTTGTGTGGAGTTGGCCTTGGCTTCTTTTAAATGATGTGATCATCTCAGCATGTAACTTTATGTCAGTCTGATGCCTTAAAGCACTTTAAATGGAACTGGTCTTGTCACTTTTCATTTTGGTTACTGGAGACAATCAGCTGTGTAATTGCCCCCCACTCTGCATCCCTAAGCAAGTCTAAGCTGCAGGTAGGCATGTTCCTGGGACTGGCTCAGCTTTACCCCGAGAGGGGAGGAAGGGCCAAGCGTTCTATATTATTTTAGACCAAGGTGGGTGTGAGTATGACTAGAGTTCCACTGCAGGCAGGACGAGCCCCTTCCCCATGGGGAGAGCCCAGCAGTCATTGACTCATGAAGCCCCCTAGACCCTCTCACCTCACACCATGGCACTTAGGAGAGCAGGCAGGTGCAGGACCAGAGCAGTTGGCTTCTCATGGTCCAGGCGTATCCCCCTAGGAGGAGCCCACACCACCACCACCTTCCTTCTCTTCACTCTTGGAGTTTGACCACTGCTGAGAAGCACAGCAATGCCATTAGCTTGAGCAGATTTGTACTGCCTTTCAAAGGCAAGAGCACCTGTAGAGTCTGATCATCTTTGCACCTTCCTTGCTGCGTTAGGATATCTCAGAGCTGTTGCTGAAATACCCAAATCCAGTCCTTCCAAATGCCACCGAGTCAGAAGAGGTTCATCAGGTGCCAAATGCCAAGGAAGCTGTGTAGGCTATCCGTA
Organism: Chauna torquata; assembly: GCA_013399475.1. Taxonomy (NCBI): domain Eukaryota; kingdom Metazoa; phylum Chordata; class Aves; order Anseriformes; family Anhimidae; genus Chauna; species Chauna torquata. Next base: position 830,939 of record VXAL01004000.1, on the reverse strand, counting down.
ACATGGACCAAGGGAGGACTGGGCAGGGGGCACAAGAGAGAGTATCTGCCTAAATCCCACAAAACATTCCTTGTTAACCAGAACTCTGGAAATTATTCTGCCTGCTGGCCAGGTTTGGGAATTTAACATAATTTAAGGCACCCTTCTAAATAAAAAACGTCCCCTACTGCTCCTAATTCTTGCTTCATTTGTCAGAAGGGGCAGCAGTCAACGATGAGTTCTTGATCCGGTGATGCAGCTAAGTTTTAAAGATAGGCAAGCTGAACTGGCTAAATCTCACACACCTCTTGCTCTTGAGTCATGGGAAGCATAATGCTGGCTCCCTTCCAACCTGCATTTTGAGGGCTCAGTGCCCTTTCTTTCCACAAGCATTTCACTGACACTGATGCTTTGCCCAAATATATTCTGCTTCCATCGCTTGGGGGGAGGGGGGACAGGATAACATTCACTGCTTTGCATACAGCTATGAGCTTTGTATGTATTTAAGCTGTCTATAGGTATCAATCATTTCCGTACTGTAAAGTATTTTACTATTTTCTCTATTAATATTTAACACTGACTCAAAAAAAAAATCTTATGTCCAGTTCAGTTTGCCTATGGTTAAAGTTTAGCCTGGTGTTTATTTTGTACTAATATGGAATGCACTTGAGTAATTCCCAGAGCATTGAGGAGGTATATCATAATAACCTGATATACCTCTGCTTTTGGTTTGTTTCTTAAAAAAAATAAATAAATAAAAAATAAAAATAAATGCTTTGCGTTTTCATGTTGAACCCATTAAAAAAAAGTTAAAAAAAAAGAATTTTTAAAAAAAGAGGGTAAAACCTAGTTGTTGTATGTTAATTTGTAATTATGTAAAAAGTGAGCAGGTTATTGACTGTAAAATTCTTCAGTTTTTCTGTAACTTGCCAGAAACCATTAGGTTTTGTAACAAGCTTTTATTTATCTTCCTTTTTAGTTATCAGCATCAACCTCTTGTAAAGTCATTTTTCCTCTAAATAAATTTGATTTTAAGTCTGAGTTTTCTACCCGATTTATTTCCACACCTTTGGTATTTCTGCTGTTGACTTTATTGCACCGAGGGTGAAGGAATAGATGTAGCCTACCAGTAATCAAATGTTTGCATTGCTTTTATCACTGGGGTTCCAGTGGGCACCTGTTGGACTCTTTAATTTATTTTCCTTCTCTTATAAGATTTACATTTTGCTTAAGGGCATATGGCCATAATGATATTCAGCTCCTTTTTTTTTTTTTTCCTCCCTCACAGAGGACTTTTCATCCTTTTACAGGAAGAGGAAGTGTAATGGCCATTATCTCAGCCACTTCATCTCCAAAGCAGGCTCCTAACGCTGAGATAAATAGCAGTCTGGTGGCTGCATGTGCTATCTTATGGCATATAGTTTCTGTGACGCACTATCATTACTACGTATCATAGTTAAAACCTAGACAGCTCAAGTTCCAGGATATTTTATCTCATTTGGCTGAGACCTGGAGATGCTACATCACGTTGTGGGGGTGGAGGTGGGGAAAGGAGGAGGGATTGTTGCACCCCAGATGCAGTGTTCTTCAGGTATTTCTGTTCCCCTGGAAGAGGAGGCCCAGCAGCAGTGCTGTAGCCAGCATTGAGGTCATTGCTGCCGCCTGGGGAGGTGAAGGTACTTCGTGTTCCCAGCGCCTGTGGGCAGCAGTCCAGGCAGAAGAGGCTGCCAGAAGCTCGGAGCCGAAGCAGAGCTTGCTCCGGGCATGCTAGCCTCTACCTGGCTGGCCAGCAGCGCGATGAGGAGCTGACACCAACGGCCATGACACCTGAAATTTCTCCACCATCATTTTCTTTTATCTGTAAAAGAGATGGTGGCTGCCCCTGCGTACAGTCCTACGCAGGGCTTGAGCATCCTCTCTCCAGATGGAATGACCAGGGGGACCTGCGCCCTTCGTATTGAATCCAAGGCAGAGGAACTGCTCGATTTCCAGCTGCTGTTTTGTCTTCAGAGGTGACACAGGGAAGGAGAGGGGATGCTTGAGATCAGCTATACCGATCAAGGCCTTCAGGTCTTTGGCATGAACGCTGCTGGGTGGTGTCGGGCTCTTTCTTATCAGGTGTTAGCAAATGCCAGCACCCCTCCGATGCCCCATTAGCCAGTAGCGTACAGCATATATTTCCCCCCTCACACATCAATGTCACGTGTTGTTTTTATAACCTGCATCATGTCAATGACCCCAAGCGTGCCCACTGCCACGAAGCACTCACTCGGAGGGAGACAGGCAGCTCCCTGGGTGTGGGACAGGAGGTGAAAGCGCTGTATCTCCCAGGCTGTTCGCTAGTCCTCATTTTATTTGCATTCCCATTCCTCCCCTTATTTACCAAAGTAAATAAAAGCTTTCGCTGCAACGACAGCAGCTCCTGCGTGCAGTGTTTAAAGAGAGCTTTCTCCTGTAGGACCCCTGAGCTCCACGCATTGGGTGCCCCCCCAGAACTGCCTAAGGCAGCCATCCCCTAGGGAGCGTGGGGTGCTCTGGGGGCGCGGGCCCCTTCAGCAGGGGAGGGATTATCCCAAGCCCTTGCATTGCTGCAGTAAACGCGGCAGCACTGATTTACCAGGCTGCTGCCCCACCATGGGCATCCGTCATGGGAGGAGGAAGAGCACATTTGCTACAAGTGATTTGTAATCGGGAGAAAACAACATTCTCGCTGCAGAGCCTGCAGGGGAACGGCCCGGGTGCGGAGCAAACCGGGCAGCGAGAGCTTCTGTGGTCCTGCGCGGCACGAAGCCAACCGCTCCTGCTACCATGGGCTGCACAGGAGCATTGGACGCAATGGAAAATGCCTTTGCAGAGGAGGAAATGAAGGATCCCACCTCTCCTGGCCATCTACGTGTGGCAAAATTTGAACATCCAAAACCAGCTTTCCCCAATTTCATCCACTGTCCGTGCTCTGAGCCATTATGGTATGGCTAAGATGGTGGAACGGATGTTCTCCCCAAGCCACGTGGGTTGCTTATTTTAGATGATCCCCAAGCAGCAGCAACGTGTTTCTGAGCATCCCAGTTCCCCTGGGCTTGCCCAGCCCCGTAGCACTCCAGGGCAGAGCAAAAGCCCACCAGACCCCTGCGTGGCCACATCGCAGGTCATCTGGACACAGCTGCATCTTCGCTGGCTCTTTCACCTAAAAGGGCTCCTTACACTTTGGTAGGACTCTAAAAGGCACTGTCGTAGGCATGGGACAGGCTCTTCTGAAATACGGTTTAGTGACACCTCTTCGTTTTGCATTATCTATGTTTCCCCTTCACTGCCCTTGCTGAGTTCAGTTCTGGTGCTGGCTCCACGGTGAGAAATTGGAGGGCTTGGAGGATACAGGTGCGAGCTGGGCTGGGGCTTGCAGACAGGCTTTTCATTCATGGAGGCTTTATGAAGAGAAGGAAAGGCAAAACCCTAATTAGTTCAGTGAGTGAGCTGCCTTGTGATCAGATACAAGGTGAATGGTAAGGGGAAGAGTTAGCTTTTCCGTAGAAGGCACCTGGGTTTTTTAATTAGTTAGAGGGATGTTAAACACTGTAACATGTTGATTTGTTTAGGGTTGGAACATGATTAAATTAAGGGGAGGATAATATTTGACACTAGCTACTGATACAAGAGATGTTGCCTTGACCTTTATGATGTTTAATCTACGCGTGCAGGATTAAATAATGCAGCGCTGGAGCAGTACAGATACTGAGATCTGAACAAGGATGAAGCATTGCTGACCATAGGTGCCAGTACCCATCCCTGTGCTAGATGTGACTATATAATAAACATGGGAATATGTGGATTAAAGGAGTATAAATGAACGTGATTCCCTCAGATTATTTTATTTCTGCCATGCTGGGGCTGTCAAGAATCTCATCTGAAAACTGTGCTGGCTTTGATTTTCGCAACATGGAAAGCCACCTTGTCTGGTGCGTGGCAGTTTCTGCCAAACTCAGCTCCTCACCATGATGTTCCCATGCTGGTCTGGGGGGAGGCTCCTCTTCCTGCATCCTGGGGCCCCTTTTGCATGTCCATAACTTGTTCAGTGAGGCTACAGAGAAATAGCAACCGTCGCTCTTGGCTGCAGGACATCCCGGTGGTCCCCGGCAGGGACAGAGCTGAGGTTTCCTGTTCCCCAGTGGGGCAGAGCTGAGCCCCAGGAGGGTCCCTGGAGGGGGCTCATTTAAGTCCCTCTGCACTCTCTTTATGGCCCAGGCCGTGCACAGATGTGTTTCAGCCAGCAATTCCCAATCCTCCTGCCGCAGCCTGGCATCTCCCCTTCCAGGGCTCAGCGTCTCCAGATGCTCTTTATTTTTTCCTCCCTTCCTTTTTCCAAAGAGCCAGTTCCTACCAGCTGCATCTTTCCAGCCAGGTTGGTGAACTTCATTAGGCAGGAGTCTAATTAGAGCCCAGCAGGAGTACTGAGTCATTAGCAGAGCCCTGTGGGAAACCCTAGCAAGCCCTGGAGGGCATTGGCCCCTGGGGAGCAGTGTGGGCAGAGGAGGGGGCTGGATCCAGCAGGTGCTTGGGAAGCGTCCAGCTGTCTGTGTGTGCTTGTGCGTCTGTAATTCCTCCAGACAGAGACCCAGAATAGGGTAATTGGTGTTTACCCAGCTCCCTGCACCTGCTGGAGAGCCCAGCAGCCGTGCCTGCCCCAAACAGTGAGAAATACCACGGCACCAAGTCCCCTGCCCATGGCACTGCCTCTCCGAGGGCAGGAGGGACCCTGTGCTGGCTCCCGGGCTCATTTGAGCGTTAGGTGCACGGCTGCTAATTGCACAAGTCAAGTTTGTCTGTCCAGGTGCTTGGCTGGATGGTCTGGCATCAAGGCAGAGGATGTCTGTCCATCCTACCCAGCCACGGAGGCTGGAAACCAGGAGGGATTTTCCTGGTACCCTCCAGGTTTCTTCTCCTTGTCTTGGTTCTAGTCATCACTTTTAATCCATGGCTATCCTGTGTGATGGAGCGAAACCAGCATCCTGGGGATGGGCTGCTGGTGGCTGCAGGGAGGAGAGATCCTGCTGGGGTGGAGAAAGTGAGTAACCTTGCGTGGAAGAAAGGAAGGGCAGGACTGCAGTGTTTGCTCTGGACAGAGCAGCAGGACTGGGTTCAGGTGCAATGCAGGGACTGAATGACAGGACTTGCTGTGGGTTCCTAAATCACGCCCCAGCTGAAATGTCAGCAGCTTTCTAACAAGCACGAGCTGAGCTGTGACCGCACGGCCCCAGGCCGTTGCCCCAGCCTCAGGTGGGAAGGGAGTGCTTCCCAAAACAGCCGGCACTTCGAAGCCACGCATGATGCAATTGCCAAACTCCCAGGGGGATGTCAGGAGGAATGAAAGGACACGCTGGATCCATTCTCTTCTACCCTTACCCCATCAGCATTTGGAAGAGGTGACACAAACGCACACAGAGGGTCCCTGTGTGGGATGCAGGCGCCAGTGGTGCAGCGTGCGCCGGGGAGAGGGAAGTGAGATGTCCGGGTGCCGACAGCGTGAAAGCCAGGCTTTCTTCCACCTAATTGGATTTGTTGCTCAACTGAGAAACACTGAATGGCTTGGGTGGGTTCTGAGCTTGCGATTTTATTTAGGAAGTCAGCAAGAAACGATAAAGTAGGTCACGCTGCTGCGAACAGCGCTGATGGTTTTGCACAACAGTCGATGACATTAAATAAGGAGGTGGCGAAATGGAAAGAAAAGGGAGATTGTAAGGGAGGAATTAAAAATGAGCTCAGCCTCCGTTATTCACTCACACCAGGAGCCCAGCTGCAGGTGCCTGTCTCATGCCCCCCAGTGCTGCTGCTGGTCCTGGCTCTGCACCGGAGCAAGGGGGGGTTCAGCCCAGTTTAAAATTCCCAGTTGGTTGTAGGGAGCTGGTGGCAATGGTTTCTCCTGCTCTTGGAAATGTAACTACAGCTACATTTCCTGGGATGGCCATTTGTGAGCCTGGACCTTCTTCAGAGACTAAAGTGCATTGGGTTTAGCCAAATGGAGAAGGCGCATGAGGAAAAGGAAAATCTGTCCTGGGAGGTAACGCGGGAAGGATGTGCCATGCTGGGGCGTTAATGTATGTGCAGGAGAAGACAAGCCAAGAACACAAGGCTTCAGTGCTCTGCTCAGACGTGGGTGAATTTGAAAGCGTGTTGGATGGCTGGAAAAAACATTTATCCACTCCAAGTATGTGTCTAAAAGGCCAGCAAAATGCCAGAGCCAGCCTCTGTGTGGATGTGGGGCTTCCTCAGACACCGGACGTATTAAATCACCAGCTACTCTGCTTTTAATTGACTCCAGTGAAAAAGAGCGAATGAGCTCGGATGATAATTCCCTGCAGGGCTTCATTGCACAATAGTACTATTTCAAGGGCAGCTGGGGTCAAGCTGGGAAAACGCATATTTAAAAACTAGCATGGCTCTTTGAGTTTCATTTAAATAAGCAGAGGAGCCTCAGCCTCTTACCTCTGGGGAGGTCCAGCATGGTCGGTCCTTGAGGATGGAGGTCCGAGGCCTGGAGCAGGAGCCTGGGAGAGGTCTGGTCCCATGAGCTGCCTGCCCAGTCCCACCTCCGACCATCTCCCTGCCCTTCCCTCGGCTCTCCTCCCAAACGCTTTGGGAACCAAGCCTCAGCTCCAGGCCAGGGCAGAGCGGGGCTGAAAGGGGGCTGAGCAAGGGCCGGATCCCTGCACCGCTGGGGCATCTCCGTGCCTCTGGGCTCCTGGGTGCCTTGGGGTCATGTTCAAGCTCCTGAACCTCTACAGTGAGGGCTGGCCATGGCATATGGGCACTTTTCCATGGTGCTTGGGAACGTATAGCCCCTGTGAAGCCACCAGCCAAGGCTCTTCCCCAAGCACTCCCAGAGCAAGCTGAGCCTGACCTGCTGAGCGGGCTAAAAAGCTCTTTTAAAAAAGCAAAAAAATTATTTTTATATTTCTTCCCCTTTCCCTCCCAGTTAAAAACCTGAACTGCTCTGGCTGCAGCTTTACTCTGTTCCATCCGTTTCCATCTCCCACTCCCATTTACTTTGTTGGGGCTGACAGAGAAACCTTTGTATTTTGCATCACATTTAATTCCTTAGCAACAGGTCGCTGCTGTCACAGCAGCTGGTGATTGCTTTTGAATCGTCTTTCGGGCAAGCTCCAGAATAAATACAAAAGAGCACGTCTTTGCGTGGCTCATATCAAAGCTGGCCAGTAGCAAAGCCTCCGCTCTAAAGTCCCAGAGTCCTCTATAAAACCTGAATCAACAAAACTGAAAGGGATTTTATTCATACACTCCCTCTCTCTATTCTTCATTCTCCTGCTCACCCAACAGTAATTTCTGGGCGCTGAAGCGGTTTCCCAAAGGGCTCATTAATGAGCTTTTTCTATGGAGCCTTGCACTCAAATCCGCCCAGCTCACGCTGCTCCCTGCCCTGCTCCCGGGGTAGAGGGGACAGGTTCCCAGCCTCTTCTACAGCTACAGAATTCAGGCTCCAAACCCCTTTGAGCCTCTGCACATAATGTCCAAGGGAAGCTTTGCTTCCCGGTCCCTGCGTCCCCTGCTAGTGAAAGTAGGAAAATATAAATTCGCCGGGTCTGCCTGCTGCTCACACGTGCCGGTAGCTGCTCTGCAGCTGTGCTCGTGTTCTGGAGCAAGGCTGGAGCTGTGGGGGAGAGCCCGGAGCCTTTCCGAGCGGGGCTGAATCTGATCCCGGCTCCTCTGGGCTGGGGAACACCGCACGTGGAGGAGAAGCGTGAGTCGGGACACAGCTGGAAAGCCCATCTCGCCTGTCAACAGGCCCCTTTCTCGGGAGCTGCAGCAGCCAAGCGCAGGCAAATAAGGAAAACAGAAGTACAAATTCTTCTCTTCTTCCTTATAAATTACTGCTTGCTCTGCAGGAGCATGGCTGTGTCGGGGCTGGGCCCCCTGTACCAACCTATTTGGCAGGTATTGCAAGGCCACCGTCAGGCTTGTGAGACCTCCTAATATCACTGCACAGTCGCGTTTGGGGAGAGCAGCGGTGACACACGGGATGTCTCCAGCTGGGCGTTCAGCACCTTTCAGTTAACACGAGAAGCACTGGACCTTATTCCCAGCCCTGCCACTCACCTTGGATGAGACACTTAACATCATGCCTCAGTTTCCCAAGCTCTGATGCAATAATAATTACAGCTAGGCTGGCTGCAAGAGGAGGTTGGTTGTGAGCCGCCCTGCCGAGTGCCAAGCCTGTTATTATTCCTCGGCCCTGTTATTACACCTAAATCCAACTTGCTTAAGAATGAAGAGAAGACTCCTGTGAAAAACACACAAATGGTTTCACAGATCATCATTTTTATTAAAGTTTGCAGGCAGCTGGAGGAAAAAAAAAGGAAAAAAAAAAGAAAAAAAACTACAAAATGTAAATAAACGTCATTTAGAGCGTTGCAGAAGGGCTGCACACAAAGTGTGTTCTTCCCAGCAGCAAAGGGCGCTTGCTGCTCCTAAGAGGCCTTTGTTGTTTGAAGCAATGGCAAGGATTTTCAATGCATTGCATCATTCAGCTGGCCAGGCTACAGCGTAGCCTAACGCAGGGGAGCAAGGCAAGCCCGGCGTTCCTGCAGCGGGATGCCGCTGTGCGGGGATGGACGAGGCCGGCCAGGAGCTCCGTGCCCGCATGGACAGCTGGAAGCCCTGCAGCTGACAGCTCCTCTGCGTGTGACCCCAAATGCAGCCAGAGCGCAGTTAAGCTGGGGCAGCCCACAGGGATCACCCGAACGTACAGCCAGGATGTGACTGAGCGGCGCAGAGGGAAGGGGCTTCCTCCCCAGCCCACCCCTCGCACGCCCTGTGCCAGGCCTGGGCTGCTTCTTCCCTTCGACCTCCCTTTGAGGGAGAGGAGGCAAGAGCCTTCACTCGCTCCGAAGGTTCGAATCTGCCCCGCCGCGCAGCAAGCCTCTGTTTCTGCTCGTTTGCTAATTACACCCTCACCCACGCGCTGTTTGGAGAGTGGGAGAGCGCAGAGGGGAAACTCAGAAGACCTGCTCTGAGCACGCAGCAGGTTTTATCTGGTGAAGCATCTCGCCGCGGTGCCGGTGTTTTGGCACGCTGGCAGAGCAGCGGCGTGCGTCCCGGCAGCTGTGCGCGGGGAGCTGCCTGGCCTCTGGCCCAAGGCAAGGAAGGAGGGAAAAAACCAAAAAGATCCACAGCGCAAAACCAAAGGCACCTGCCCCGTTCCACTGAGGCACCCGACGCTGCTGGCAGCCGCGTGGAGCTCCCACGCTTTAATGTTTCAGCAGCCATCGCCTCCGCGATGCAGCCGGCCTCTGCGGGGCCAGGTGCTCTGCTGGGCTCAGCCCCACCCCTGGCACCCCCCTTCCCAGCCCCTTTTCCTTATTGAAAAAAAATGCTTCCACATCGCCCAAACAGCAGGCATTGCCAATGGCAAGCTCACTGCCTATAAAAAAAAACAAAACCCTATAAATCTCGCAACCCCTACAACCAAGTAACAATAAGCACCTAGGGCTGCCCCGCCATGCGCTCCGAGGGACGCAGCCCGGTGCACACCATCCATCCCCCTGCCCACCTTGGGCCACCAGCATCCAGCAGCTGCCCTCCCCGTACCCCCCATGCCCAGCCCCAGCCTGGCAGCGATGGCCAGTGGCAGGGCCAGTCGGATCTTCCTGTCCCCTGAGATGCCAGGAAGGGATGAGAGAAGCTTCTCGGTGTCCTGCGCCGGGAGACGGGAGGGGACTCGGTGGCTGTGCCGGCTCCAGCAGCGAGGAAGGGGACGTGGATGTGATGCTGGTATCTGGGGAGGGAAGGAGAAACGGCGTTAATTGCCATGCGGCGGGCAGAGCTGGTGCGATGCACAGAACAAAGGTTGCACGTTGGCAGCTACTGGGGTACCCCCCGACCCCAGGGAGGAGTGGAGGTGAGAAGCAGTTGGTGCATTTGGGGCCACAAACTTGAACAGAAAAAAAAAAAAAAAAAAAGCAAACTTTTTTTTTCTTTTTCCAGCAGTTCCTCCAAAACCATCCGCATGACTGCCATTTCCAAGGGGTTGATTACCACAGTCTGGGGCAGAGCGCAGACGGCACATGTTTCCATCTGCCCAGGGTTAGGAAAAGCCTGATTTTCAATGACTTTCCTCCCCAGGCCAGCCACTCCCTTCCAAAGCTGCTTGATAAACTGGCTCCAGAGACAACCAGCCGCTCGGCAAGCGCAGCGGCAGAACTGCCCTCCCTGTTCAGCCTGCCTCGCTGTTATGCACATGCAAATGGCTTTCCCTAGGGGCCACCGACAGAAGCCGGCTGCGACTCTGTTTCGGCAATAACAGCAAGGTTGTAACAGGTTTCTAGCACCTAATCCATCAGCAAACGGGTTAGGAGCAGTGAGACGATTATCCAGAGGTTTTTAAGCTGTTCCGAGTGCCACTGTAGGCACCCAGGGCTTGCGCAAGGCGAGGTGTCTGGCTGCGAGCTGGATGCAGCCAAGAGTGATGCACGGCCACAAAAACCTGTGGCTTCTTGCACGGCGAAAGCTGACCCAGCTCCATGCAGAAGTGAAGCCAAACCTGTGCTTGTAAAAGGCTTTTTATCTCCACTGCAATTAAATAATCAGGAAAAGAGTCATTGAACGGATCCGACGTTTACTGTGACCGCAGCCTGGCAGTACCAGCATATAGCGCTGGGCCTGGCAGGCTGCCGAAATCCTCACAGACACTTTGGGGTCGAAGTTCAGCTTTTTGGTGCCAGGACAAAAACCAGCGCCCAGCTGCAGCCTCAGCCGCTCAGCGCTGCCGCTTCCACCCAGGGCAGGCGGGAAGTGCTGGAGCACGCAGGGAGCCAGGCCCTCCACGGGGCACGGCACCGGCTCTCGGCTTTTGGATGTGCCGCGGGAATTAGTGCCTGGGAGCCGGTCCCGCAGCCGGTGCACGGGTGTGCTGGGGAGCGCTCAGGTGTGCGGCTGAAAGGGAAGCTGCTCAACCCAGAGAGCGATAGCCCACAGCTTGGCGGGCCGGGATCTCCCCAAAACTGGAAGACCCAGGAGCTGAACGGGGCAGAGCGAGGAGGGACCCCCCCCCCAGCTCCTGCACCCCAAGAGAGGGTGCTAACCGCTACGGGGTTTGGCTCATCCTGCATTGTTTTGAGATGGGAGCTTTGGCATCTCGACTCCAAGGGAGGGTTCGCAGCTCAGGAGCCAGCCCGGAGGGATGCGGCGGTTCCCTCTCCCGTTCGTCCTCCCCAGCCGGACCACGCAACCTGCTCCTCCCTCGTCCCTGGCGACTCCTCTCTCTCCGGCCCGAGCCCATCTGTGACCCTGTCCCATGGATATGAGACTGTCACACAGGACAGACAGTATGGAGAAGCCACTTGGAGGTAGCTTGGAGATCCTGCTCCTGATATCACCCAAAATCACCTCCTGGGAGATGCAGAGTTGTCCCATCACCTGCCACTGCCATTCATTTAGGGCTACACCAGAGCACCTGGCATCGCTCCCTGAGCTCCTGGCTGGGCTTTGCCTGTGTTTATAAACACGGCGAGTCTTTATTAGCGGAGCGCTCAGTATTTTGTTTCCTATTTGCAACGATTCACCTCCTCACGCTGTAATTCCTGTGGGAACGCTGAAGCCAGCTCAGCCAGTTCCCTCCTTGGCTTAGCCTGAGTTTAACCAAACTTTCTGCCTCCAACCAGGGCAGAGGCCGGGTGACGTTTGCCATTAAACATCCGAGCGGACCCCATCAGGAAGCCCCAGGATGCCCCCAGCAGCACCAGTGACGCTCCACCATCTCACACCATCACCGGGGGCACCCACATCAGCTCCGCAGCCATATGCGGGAAGAGGCCAGGCTTCCACGTTCCACTTTGCTAATCACGCTTGATCCCTGGAATTACTGCTGGCAGTAAGCGCTGCGTTAATGTCACGCTGCACGCTTGGCAGGGGCACTGGGAGCTCTGCCCAAAGGTGCACCGGCGCAAGGCTGGCCCCGGCTCCAGCTGGGAAGGGTTGGAGGCCAAGCCCCGCGGGAAACGTTTCCAGCTGAGCAGTTTTATGCTTTAAATTAAAAGCAGGCTTGGTGTTTTATGATCAACATTTTTCAAGGACATATTATTTGGGGGGCCGGTATGAATGCAACCTCGCCAGTTTGTAGGTGAGATTTTTTTGCCTTTTTTTTTTTTTCTCCAACCATACAAAAAGTGCTACTTCCTACCATACAATTGCCCGGCTGCCTTCTCCAGCTGAGGAGCACTCCCCCTAGGATAAAAGGATTAGCAGTGGCTGTCTGCTCCCAAAGTGCCCAGCACCTGGAGAAACCAGCAGGGAAGGTGCTGGCTAACCTGCCTTCTGGGTGCCCCTCTTGAAAGGGGATCCCAGAGGGAGCAAAGTGGCTGTTGCCCCAGAGACCCTCACTTTGCTGGTGCTGCAAGACAGCAAGCCCCTTGGCCAGACCCACTGTGGGATGACAGATTAGTCGCAGGACCCTATAGCCAGTTATCCCAGGTCCTGAGCCCAGTTTTGGCACCAGTGCAGGGAGGACCAGCCAAGACCAGTGTGGGGGATGTCACAGGCATAGCATGGGCTACACGTGCATGCTGCAGCCATTGGGACCTGGCCTTCACTCACCAGTCTTGGTGCTTTATTTAAGGAGCTGTCAGTGGCTGAGGCTATAACATTAACTTATTTAAAAAAAAAAAATCTCTAGAAAAATGAAGCAAAAAGATGTTCTCTCTGGCAAAAACTCATGTATATTTTAAATACTTCTTTTAACCAAAGAGTGGAAATAAAGCCAAAAAAGCACATAAAACCTTTACACAGTGACTTCTCACCAGCTTTATTTGTAGGTTGGCATATTACAGTTCCTAGTTCTCTTGTGCTTGTGCCAGGCTCCTGCGTACAGTAAAAAAATATCACATAACCCCCACAAAGATCTTTATTAGGTCTGAACCATCTAAATACAGCATGGAGGAAAATGGTAGGAGAGGAAAGTAAAGGCTCAGTGTTTTGGGGGACTTTTTTATTTGGTGGCTGAAGAATCAACTCTCACCTCAAACTGTTCCCTATCCCTATTCTCAGCAGTGTGGCTGCTGTCAAGCTTTAATATTCAGACACATCTGCTACCAGAGAAAATTAATTTTCAGCTCTAGGACGGCTCTTAATGGGGGGCTCAATTGACCCAAGGTGAAAATGATGGAGTCCTCACACTCTTTCCTGCAATATTTAATAGCTGAGTGGCAGTTAATTAGATTACTGAGCCACTGTGACAGATGCTAGGCAACGCCTGAGGAGGAGAATTTGGAAAGGCCATTATCTTCCAGTGCTGGGAAAGCTCTCTGAAATCTCACTTTAACCCTTCCCACTCCTCCATGCTTTCCCTGTGGTCCAGCCCATGTTAAAGCCAGGCATTTTGCAAATCAAAGGCCAGAATAATGCTCTGGGTGCTTTTTCCACCTGAGACAAGCAGGTGGTCATGTTGGGCAAATGCCTGGTAGAGGTGCCAGGAGCTCCTCTTCAGTTCCCAGCTGGCATCAAAAGAGAAGATCATTGGGAAATGCCAGAGCACTGCAGTAAATTCACCCGCTGGGCGATTCCCAGGCGCACCAACCACATGGAGTGCGAAGCAGGGAAGTCAGAGGGTGTTAGAGGCTTTGGGCGGCATTCTTTCTTCCCTGTATTAAGTGAAGTGGATTTTGATGAAGATATGGAAGAATTTCCCTCCCCACAGTCCCACCTTCCAATAAACCGTAAGTGAAGCTTGCCAATCCCACCCCCATAGGCGAGGGTTTCCCAGCTCCTCCAGCTGGTTGGGAGGTAGTCTCCAACCACCAAAGCAGGGCTGCATGTATTGCCGGCACCGTGAAACCTGCAGGCAGAGCTAGCAGAGGTGTTACAGACCTCCTGGAGAGAAGACATGGGCAGCACTTGGATAGCACCAATACAGCTGTTTTCATACTGCAAGGCGGGAGAGCTTTTGACCTTTTCCTGGCCAGCTACCTCTTGGCATAGATCCGTGAAGATGCACAAAGCTCACTGGAGAAAACTGGCAACCAGAATGGCAACTAAACGTCCCCCTGGGAAGGAGAGAGGAGGAACCAACTGCCCTCTCCCTGTGGTGTTGCAACAGTACTTTTCCTGAGCACGTGAGAACCAGAGCACCAGAATTACACAGGATACCATGACTTTCCACCAACCTTCTTATTCCCACACACCCCAAAACACCGATAAACACATTCTTCATCTGGTTACTAAACCCCTTCCCTCCCACTCAGGTCTCACATAGAAGTCTCAGAAGTTCTGATTTAAAAAGCAACAGTTTGGATGTTAAATAAACACCAAGACCATCAAATGCACCATGGCTTCTAAGCTTCTGCTACCCACTGAAACGTAAATACAGAACATAAAAAGAGATTCAGGATTCTCCAGCAACCTAAGGGTCAGTTGCCTACATATTCATCAGCTCCAAACCAACCACCCAGACACCCAGCAAAAATATTAAACAACTGAGACTTTTTCCAAAGCATGTTGCCCTAGTGTCTCCCAGGTCTCAAATGTAAATGCCTTTAGAAACTGTAACCCCCTCAACTACATGGGTACAGGATGTATTCTATGGTCATATCCATGAGAGCAGCCATGGCCTCTGCTCTCCCCTGCCCACCCATGCACAAAAGGGTGATGCTGGCACACCCAGCTAGCTCAGAACCACTGCAGAGGAGCTGCAGCCTCCTTGCAACCACGTATGTAGATGCATCTCATAAGCTATGGAAGGGACCATCTTGAAACAAGAGATAGCAAGACTTCCAACACCACAGAGTTGACTATTCCTTTCTGGTGCTATGTCTCTCTCACCTTTAAATGCACCTTTCTCACAAAAAGCGAGCAAACTGGAACCTGTGGTTTCAGCGTGGTGTGTGGAGATGCATTAGAGGCAAGACAGCAAGTTTCAGTTTTAAAGGAGACCCTTACCTTATTGAACTCGGGGATACTAGTCCCCAGGCCCTGCCCCTCATGATGGCAAGTGCTTCCAGGTGCTGACAAAAGCTGTGGGGATGAGCGAATAAGGCACCGTTGTGATACAGTTCCACGTGTCTGATGTAGGGTCATAGCAGTCCAGTGTTTTGCACCTCTGAGTCCCAAAGTAACCCCCCACCACATAGAGTTTATTCCCCGAGGCCAAAGCGTGGCATGACATGCGCTTGGCTGTCATGTCCCCAATGCGTGTCCACTGGTCCGTCTCGCAGTCAAAGCGGTAGGCGGATGCTGCAGTGAACTCCGTGTCTCCCCCCATGATGAAAATCTGGCTGCCCAGGACAGCGGCTGCAGTGTAACGCCAGGGCTGCGGGCATTCTGCTTTGATCGTCCACCGATTCTCAGCCGGATCGTAGCACTGGACTTTGGACACCATGTCCCGGTGAATGCTGGTCCCACCAAAGACAAAAAGCTTGAGCCTGGCACTTACCACTGCAGCATTGCTCACTCCATCTCTCAAAGGAGCCACCATCATCCATTTGTTGGATGTGGGATCATACTTCTCTACTTGCTTCAAGGAAACAGAAGGCGATGCGGGAAAGACCCCAGCCACTGCAGTGTGTCCACCAACCACATACAGGCAGTTTTCCAATTCAGCTGAGCCATGCCCAAACCGAGCTATCAGCATCGGGGCAGCTTTTGACCATTCCTCGTGGACAGTGTCATACACCCATACATCCTTGGAGACCCCGTTCTCTGAGCCCCTGCCACCAGTGATATACACTTTGCAGCCAATGGCACAGGCACTAAACTCTTTCCGTGGACTCGGCAGGTCTGCTTTGGGGATAATTTCCTTTGCTTTTTGATCCACTTGATAGATTTTATCACACATGAAGGTCTGTCCTCCCAGGATCAGCAAGGTGTGCCCAGCTTTGCGAGGCCTGGCACAGGGACTGGTGACAACACCATCATTCTGGAGGATCTTCTTCTTGCACTGAATGGCTTCATCCAAGACAAGCTTGTTCCTTTCATCCACCATGATCAGGTCCTCACAAGCCAAGGCTTCCTTGAGGCATTCAGAAGGAAGCAAGGCCAGGCGAACATTCCTCAGAAGTTCTGGGAGATACGCCTTCCGCTCATCCAGATCGTATTTCACCCACTGGAGGACAGCCTTAAAGACTTTTTCCTCATCTTCAATTTCCAATTCATCACTGGCAATGAGGTCCAGCAGAGTGTCCTTGGAAAGGTTGTTGAAGTCCTCACTCTTGTGAACAGTCTCAAAGTTGACCAGGCACATCCTCCAGGAAAGCTCATAGAGTCGCCGGCACTGATGAGCATCTGAGAGCAGCATCATGCCCAGGCAGTTGGAAGGGTAGAGGTTCTTCTCCAGGAACTCGGCTGCTGCATCTCGGACATCGTGGAACTGCAACATGTCTCCAGCCTCCAGGAGGGACTCTGCGTTTTCCTCATTGATGATGATCCGAGAGGAATAAGCAAAGTCCAGCAGCAGCTCCAGCACCTCTGGATGCAGACTGTCATGGAAATTCACCTCATCATCCAGGCTCTCTCGGAGGCCATTGCTAAACATGGCTTCGAAGTATCTGCTGGAGGCAGCCAGCACTGCCCGATGACATGGGAATGACCTGTTTCCTGCCCAAAGGGTGACATCGGTGAACATGCAGTGCTTCCGGAGGGTGTTCAGATGGGACAAGACGCAGTCTGGGTGGGAAGCTTTGTGAAAAAGCAAGATATTCATGGAGCCGGTGCTAGTCCGGGATTTACGGTTCTCGTGGACACTGACTGACATGATGACAGATTTATTGCCTGCACAGAAACAAGCAGAAAACTGATTATTCTCTTGATTTTACTGATGCGAGGCACTGAGCCAGCACCAGAACATATGCATTTGCAATCTAACCCTGTTACACTGTCAACGGACCTCAGACATGAAGCACCAGCTGATACGCTGTTGTCCTCGCTCTGCGGGTGCTCCTGCACCCTGACTTGCAGAACCCATGCCTCCAGCAGCTTCCGCACCCTCACACCCTCCTCAAATGTAACTCAGGCTGAGCGGGGAGGAAAGGCGGGGGTGCAAGGGGGGAAATTCTGCTCTTTGGTTTCAGCAATGGAGCAACAAAGTGAAGCAATCAAAACCCAAACTTGATGGTAAATTGTCTCAACAGCCCCTAGAGGGTATTGGCAAACCACAGAAGAGTATTCTTCCTTAGAAAACAGCATTAAGAAAGCAGTCTATCCAGGATAAAGGGCACCAGTCTGTTCTTGGCTCAGCAGAAATCAAGTTTGGCTTCTGATTTTCATGAAGATTATTGCAGGTTTTAAAAAGGCAATTGCTATTGGTTTTATTTGTGGAATATCTAGCTACCAGCACCAGGCAGATGTTTTGAACAAATTTTACCAAACCCTTTCATTGTAGTTTTTGCTGATAAAACTCATGACATTTCTTGTGACTTAAACATTTCGCAGTACAGATTCATATAATAGAATAAGATAAAAGAGACAGCTAATTTCTGCTTTCTAACAGCTAGGCAGAAGCAAACACAATGCTTTTTTAGCCACTATTTCATTTAAGTGCTAGATACCTTTTCATGCCTGTGGAAGAAAAAGCCTTTGGATCAATCAAGTTAGTAGTACTTAGATGACAGAATTCAAATCACTTGCTGCAAAATATTTTAGCCAGCCCTATTTTTTCCCCTATGTAACTAAAGTAGACAGACAGATATGCATGCAGTCCTCCCTTCCAGCAGAAAGTCAGTACTGGAGCGAGGTTGATAGCATGACTGTCCTGAGGTTTGAAAAATGAGCCTTCAAAAAAAAAAAAAACAACAACCAGAAACAAAAGCCTGAGATGTAAGTGAGGAGTGTGATTTTTCAAAGCCCAGTGCGTGAAGATTCACTGGTGGGGGAGGGAAATCTGATTATGAAATGCAGAAAGCACACAGCGCCTGAACCAAGCCACCAGATGCAGCACGGCGGACAGACGGAAAGCTTCAGCTTGTTCAACACATTCGGACACACGAGAACACCCCTCCGCCAGCAGCTCTGTCAGCCTCCAGCCAGGCGTACATCCTTACCTCCGGGGAAGCCGGCGCCAGCTCCCCCGTCTCATCTGCCACCCCGGTGTCACCCCTCTCCAGGGGCCCTGGCTGGGGTCAGCCCGCTGTGCCGCCCCGTGACAGCAGATACAGCAAAGCCATCGCAGGCGCTACACGAGGTGGCATTCACTTTGCATCAAAAGAAACGCTCCCTGGCTAAAAGCGGAGCTTGGGCTAAAGATGGGGACAAGTCACAGAGCTCGGTGGGGTCCCACCCTGCCCGGCAGCGTTTCAGCACTTACGTTCGGGTGCACGGGAGCACCAGGTCTGCCTTCTCCAGCTTCCTGCCAACACAAGGCAGACACACGGCCACGAGCAGTGGCTACACGCTGGGGAAAGTGGGCATAATCCACAGGAAAAAGGGTTTGCTTGAGAAACAGTATCCAGCTCTGATGCTGGGGAAAGTGGGCATAATCCACAGGAAAAAGGGTTTGCTTGAGAAACAGTATCCAGCTCTGATGATTCTCCCCTCTCACCCCAAACTGTATTTTTTTAATTCCCTTTTCTACCGCCTCTTCCCAAGACCACCAATGTTCTTTGCAGGCTTGAGACACGGGGGCTGAAACCCCACGCCATCCCGCTCCAGCCACATACTTCTTTAGAAATCAGTAATTAGCCACACACAGATAGCTGGCGAGGTTTTTGTTTTGTTTTGTTTTTTAAACCTTGCTCCTTTGCAGCTTGAAGTTTTTAAGGGTCTTTCTCCCCTGAAAGCACACAGGCTGCCCTCCTCAGCTGTGGAACCCAGGGAGATGCCCAAGCTCCACCGCACAGGATAAGGGTCAACGTGGGACCGATCCCCCCACCCCAGAGCGGTGCTGAGCCCCCCAGGGATGCTGGTGGCTTGCGACACTGACCTCGCCGAGACCTGGAGCAGCACAACCCTCCCACGCTCCACGGCCGGATGACCTCAAGCGGAGGCTGATGGCCAGATAAGCCGCCTGAATCATGCTCCGCTCACGCGCTCTCTACCCACCCCCGGTCCTCCGAAGCCTCCAAAGAGTCCGTATTGGACAAATATTTGTGGACATGTCTCTCCTTCCCCTCACCCACCATGAATTATTGAGGTTGGTGTTCCTGAGACCTCGCTCATTCCTCAGGGCTGTGTCACAGTCCAGAGAAAAGGTCTCTCAGCGATTCTCCACGCCAAGCGGTGTACAAATAATAGCTTGCCCAAGCAGCCACAGCTCCTAACTGGCCTCTGAGCAAGGCAGCAGTATCGCTGTGGATATTCACATTGTGCTTGTCCACGCTTCTCACCAAAATCCCTGCAGTCTGGCACTGAGGCTGCCAAGCTCGTTTCATTTGTGATGGGAGGCTGTGCGTAATCAGGGCTCCAAAACAGGAAGGAAAATGCCATTACTGAGCAGCCAAGATGCACTTCGAAGTGCATCTTGAGGAAATGGTTTCCAGCATCCACACCCACAACACTAATTTAAGGGGCTATATGTACTCCTGTGTCAAAGCTCTGTAATGCTGGACTGAGGAATACAAATGAAACATTTATGAGGCTGCTAAAAGCTATTGATTTAGGTTCCTACTCCTACAACCTCAGAAACCACCCTGCCATTGCTCCTGCTTCCTTTGCCCACAGCTCGGGCCACGCATTCAATGTTAACCTTTGATTTGCTTATCCACAAAAAAAAAATTAAGCAATTTATATAGGACAGCTACGGAAACAAACAAAAAGGTTGCAGGAAGGCAGCATTTTTTCTGACACTAAGATTAGAAAAGCCACCACTCAAAATGATGGCAGCAGATCATTTAGAAAAGAGAAATGTCTACATAATAGCTGCAGCAGAGCTGCCGTGATTATATATATATTAAAAACAAAACAAAACAAAACAACAACTTCAAGCATCTAACATTTAACATCTTGCCCAGGGTAATGAAATAATATTTCTACCCAACAGCTAATGAACAGCATTCAGGGCATAAGCTGGTGGGTTGCAGGCCAGCCCCCATCAGGACTGCTCTTCTTATCGCTATGTCCCAGTTCAAGCACCAACTGGTCCCCAGTAGAGCCGCGAGCTTGAAAGCTGAAGAGGCCACAGCCCCTCCAGTTGGCCTCTCCTGGAGCTGGGTTATGGCACTGGCTGTCACTGGTCACAGGTCACCTGGGCTAGACCACCAAACCGAAACCCAAGCAGCCTCTGAACTCTGGTGTGCAGCCATCTCACCAGCTAGGCTTGCTTCTATTTTTGCAGCAACTTCCAAAAATAGCTAGTTTTGAGGGCAAACAGTGCAATGTACTTACTTCTTGAATCCTACTGTAGCTGGGCACAAGCAGAAAAGTGGCAGCTATTAACTCTTCCCCTTACAAACACACTCCAGCACATCTCACAGTCTACAGAGAATTTGGCATTATCCCACACATATTAGATGAACAGAAACTGCAGGCAGCAGACGTGTCATCAGACGTTTTTCTTCCAAAATCCAGCAGCCTTGTGAACCTCAGAAACCTGTAACTAAAAGGATCTTCTACGCTTTTCATGATGCGCACAAACATACACTTCGGTTTAAACAACATCTAACTGCAGTGATGAACAGGCTGGACCCATGACATGTGCTCTGAGGCACTTCTCAGAAGTGGCTGCACGCAGAGCAGAATTTGGACCCTACTGCATTCCTCAGTTCCCTTACCCAGCTACTGAGCTAAAGAGAAAAAACAGAACCGCTCAGAATGAAGAATATTTCACACAAAGAAACCTGTCAGTGCCTCTTTCCAAGCTCCCACCTGCTCTGCGAGAGCTCAGGGGGTTATCGGAGCTCACAGCTGCATCTTCCATCACGCAGCAAGCTATTGCTAGAACAGACACACCAACTCGAATAGCAGAAGGTATGACCTGAACAAACTGCGTCTTGGCTTTCTCTGTGCTGCATTTTTTTTTGTGTGTGTGTTTCTTGTTGTTGTTTTTTCCATTTGAAAGATGATTATTTAAAAAAAATATCTACTGTGAAGTCTTTTAGAGGATCTTATTGCATGCACAGGCAGATAATAACCCTTATCCCATATGGATGAGGGCACAGGGGCACCAGCTTTTTGACAGCTACCAATGCTGTCTGCTGGCTGTAATATTCCCCAGGCTGTATGCAGCTTTTGTACAGCAGATATAGGAAAGACGGGATTTTTTTCCAGCAGAGCAAGATAGGGGTGCTTTGGAAATCCTTCCCACAAAGGGAAGACAGCAACCCAAACGGAGGATAGGAGTTGGAGCAAGGAGAAAAGACCCCTCTGATCTCAGCTCATGAAGAACATGCTCTAGCAGCCTCTGTAGAGGACAAAGCTGGCACAGAGAACACAGTGGGGAAACAAAACCACAGAGCTGGCCAAACTCCCCACTAGAGCAATGGCCACAGTTCCACCCGAGAGCTTCTCGCTTCCTACAAACCACTGCCGCAGCAGCAGGCTGTCCCTGCAGGCTGGTGGGTCGCCGTGTCCAGAGCCCTGCTTTAGGGAGCTGGTACAGGTAACTGAGAAGATCCTTGGGAAATACTCTTATCTCTTGAAAAATCCAAGCAGCACTTTGAAATTGGATACTTCGAAGCCGTATCAGCCCCTGGTTTCCAACCACAAAAGATCTGCATATGAGAAAACAGCTCAGAAGCACTAGAGATATATGAACTATATTTAGTTAGGCTTGGGGTTCCACCCTCCACCTTAAACCAGCAGAGCATCCACAAATCTCCAATTCCGCTCCCTATCAGTAGGGAATCCCCAGCTAGTTCGGCTAAGCTGGCTGTGCCTTGCGAGCTGACTTGGGTTTCCCCAGCTGGGCTAGACCAGTGGCCTCCTAGCTTGCAGGGTGCTGCATCTCTTCCCAATTCACACAACTGAGATGCTGCTTCCTTTTAAGAGGACAAAATTTGAGAGTGAATAAGATATTCCCCAGTGGGACTTCAGGGGTTCAAAAATCCTTTCTACTTAGAAGGGGAAAACTACACTCCCAAGACCGTAAAGGTTGGCTAAACACCAACAAAGAGCCCAAATCCCATGAACCGAAGCTGGCACTTTTTGTTTGCCAATCAGACTTTCAGAGAAGCAGCAAGCAGAACACATTTCTTTTTTGCCCTGCTCAACCATGAGCTATTTAAAGCAGTAAATAAGTAAATAAATAAGCAGTAGGGCTCCCTGCTGGCTCTGTTCAGGAGACCCAGAAGAAACTGCTCGGGCGGTGGCGGAGGCTGGAGAGCTGCCTCCTCGCCACGAGGCAACATTTCTTCAGAGTGCTGCGATTTACCACGGGCTGGTGTGCGCTCCCTGCTAGGGGCTTTCAGTAGGATTTAAATGCTAACTGTGCAAGTTTGAGATCAAAGGCTTCAGGCCCAGGAGAGCTTTCATCATTTCCTTTCTTGATTTACTCAAGCTCGTTTTGGCTGCTTTCGTTTTTCCGGCCACACGGCTGCTCGTAGATACTCTGAATTCAGTAAAACAAGGAAGGGAGTCACCAGCCATCTATGTGCACCTCTCTGGGACACAATACAAAAGCACCATTACATGAAAGGACCTTAAATATCCTTGTTGATCTGGGACTTACTCTTTCACCCATCCAGGTGACTTGTCAGACCTGGGGAGCATGCAGGAAGGGAAGGGAAATTCAGCTGCCTGTGTAGAAATACGAAAAATCAATATGATGCCGGCATGCGCTTTCCTTAATGAGCCAAAGGTTTCGTGTCTGCCCCTCCGCAACCTCTGTGCAATCACAGGAACCAGTACAAAACCTGAGCCTCCACCTCCACGGCTCCCCTTCCCGGGGATGGGAATGGGGACAGCAGTGGCACAGCTGGGCTGCAGCACCCCCAGACCCTGCCGGGCTGCCCCAAGCCCTGCTCCCACGCAGACAGCCACGCGTGCACTCCACGTTTGGACTGGACTACAACCTATAGCCACTCCTTCCAAACCAGAGCAGATCTGCCTCAAGCGGCCAGCGATGGCTGATTTTGCAGAGAGGCAGGCGTAAGATTCATTTTTTTCCTCTCTGATTTCACAATATCAGCCCTTTGGGGTGAAACGCCATCTCGAATTCAGACAAAGGTCAGCTTCTCCCTAGAAGCAGAGGCATAAACTCTCTACTTATTAGCAACCCATCTGCTCTCTCATCCCGAATATCTGTGCCTTTCCAATGCTTTCATGAACTGCAATGCCTGGTGCTTAGGCCAGCAACTCCATCCCAGGACAAAATTACTGCTATAGGACAGCTGATTCTCCTTTTTTACTGTAAAGATTTGCAATCTAGAAACACAAAAAGTCAATCCACTATTTCATCTTCACGGGGAACGAAAAACTAAACCAAGATATGGTTTAGTAGCTTAGTGGGTAGTATTGGTGATAGGATGACGGTTGGACTAGATGATCTTGAAGGTCCTTTCCAACCTTGTGATTCTGTGATTCTGTGGGAAGAGCTCCTTGCAAAGCTGTTTAGGTCAAACAGCAGTGTGGCAATGTACTGTTGAACACACACCCTGGATACAGCCGTGTTTCAGAAGCATGGAAAGCAATTGCTTGGTGGAGACTGTCAAAACTTTTGAGAAGAACGAGACTCCATCACATGCAGGCTTTCATCATGTACTCAGGGACACAGTTCAAGCTTCAAAAGCAGAAAAAAACAAACAAACAAACAGAAAACAGGAAAAGATAGTGAGGGAAGGAGGCAGAGAACAAGAAAGGAGAAGGAACAAGAGGTTTTTCAGATGCGTTTCATGTCCCTGCAAAACAAGATGGACTATCAGGTATATACTTGGAGCTGCTAGAAATGCTCGATACTAATAATGCCTTTCTGCAAAGAGTGCTTGAGATGAAAGGAATAAAAATAGCAACCAGCATTTATAGTGTAACACTGCACTCGTTGAGTGCAGAGCCTGGGCTGCAGCCAGGTGGGCTGCCAAGGACCTTCAGTGCACCTCCTCCTGGACGAATCCTCTGCCCTGTCCTCACCTCCAGAGTCCTTGTGTGCAGGCTTTGCTCTCTAATAGAGGAGGGTTCATCTCCAGCAATGCCTGTGAATTTAGTGGTTCACCCGTGTCAGTCAGACTTGTTCTCCTCTACAGGATGACTAATGCAGCAAAGATGCAACTGTGATTTTTCACCCTGGAATTCAGGTACCGTAACCCTGCCGTGAATCAGGGGTATTTCTGCAACAAAGGTGGACTTGGTCTTCCTCACAAACTCTCATTGTTTCATCATATCTGCAAATAGGTGAGCAAAGGAAAGATAGTTACCCACATCCCAGCCCCCAAAAGCAGGATTTTGGATCCTGCCCCAGCCTTTGAGAATGAAAGGCCTCCTTATCATTTCTTCTCATTTTCTCACTTTCTAGTCTGGTCTGTACATTCTAGACAGAAAACAGAGAGACCATTTGAAAGGCTCCTTCTGTTGGCTCAGGCAGAAACTGGGAGGTTTTCCAAGGCCAATTCTGTAGGCTCCAGGAGATCAGATTGTCTGGAGAAGGTCCGGGTACGTATCTGAATGTCAGCATGCTTACTAAAGCAAATCTGAACTCAGAAACTTGGTCTGTCCATCACTGTTTCATATCCCATTCTCCCCAGTACCCACCATCCCTCCCTTTAAACCTATGCTCCACTCTGAGCCCAAAGTCACCACAAGAATCTACTGAATGCCACTTACCATAAAAATCAAAAGCAGTATTTCCAAGCTGTACCAATTAGCGAGGTTCTTGTTCTATCTTGCAAAAGCACTGGTAAAATGGGCAGTAGTGCCCGAAATCTATAAGACACAAACTAACTTGAGTCAAAGGAGACCACGTTCCAATCAAACTAAAAGTACCTGTAGGAAACTTGCTCTGCATGCAATAGATGCAGTTTTATGTGCAAATCAGGTATTGGACTTGCTACTCCACAACTGAGTTACTCCATAAAGCTTCTTAAGCTACCTGTGAGGCAATCAAATAAAGTTCACGTTCACCACCAAGCTCACTGGCTTCACAGTCCATGGGAATACCACACCCTCCTACAACCACTATCCAAATCGGGATAAATAATGCTTTTAGCCACAGTTCAGGCTCCAGACAATAGCTTTTCATTGCTACGCCTTAACCCCAGTGGATCTTTTCAGAGCCCGTGATTCATTTCAGAGGCTGCTGTGGGGTTTTGTCCTCCCTGCCTGCCCTCCAGCTCCGCTAGTGAATAAATTCCCTTCTGCTAGATCAATCACAGTCGCTTTGCAAAATGAATGCAGGGCTGCAGAGGAGGCAAGCAAGTTTTCAGTCCCATCTCCCATATTATGCTCAAAAAGGCTCCAAAATGGAAGCAATCTACTTGATCGCAGTATCCACTCCAGCCCCATCTGAGAGGATAAAGTCCTTTTCAAGCAAGCCAGATTGCTAATGTGCTGCACAGGGAAAAGGCCTTCAGTTCCAAATACAGACAAGCAGAACCACATGCCACTTCCCAGGGAGAGTTTATATGACGAGATGTGGTATATGCCAAACGAATGCCAGAACAACCACTGGAGTTGCTGACTGCAGAAAGCATACTCAGATCCTCCCACCCTCTCTGCAGCCTGTGCCCAGCTCCCAGCACTGCGGCTGGCAAGGCTGCTTGCTCAGATGGTCAGAGGAACCAGAGGCTCTGCTACGTACGCTCACACCAAGCAGGTCTCTCTCCCTGCTGTCAGGGCAGGATTTGAATTTTGTGCCTGGCCAGTTAACCTGGCGTTTTGTTTTGTCTTCCCTGCTCCTCTGCCAGGCAGGAGATCTTGGTGCAGCTGCCAAGTTCAATTTGCAGGGGTCCATTTGCAGTGCTGGCTGGAGTTCAGTGAGCCACACAGAGCCGTGGAGATGGGAGACCTTCGCATCTCCGTAACTGATCAGCCCCTGATGCTGGTGGGCATGAAGGACAGCTGATCCCAGCTGGGTTGCAAACCACTGACAGATACTGAGGGGCGTGAGGCTGCCAGACAGGGTGCTGCTCACTGCCCTCTGGCTCTGGACAGAAGGAACAAAGGGGACACCCATCTCTGATGTTTTAATTTCAGCACTAACACAAGCGTCAAACCATGTATCCAGCTACCACATCCTGGATCTCAACGGGAGCACTGCAACAA
The DNA here is from genome assembly GCA_013399475.1 of Chauna torquata. Taxonomy (NCBI): domain Eukaryota; kingdom Metazoa; phylum Chordata; class Aves; order Anseriformes; family Anhimidae; genus Chauna; species Chauna torquata. The sequence continues at coordinate 804,845 of VXAL01004000.1, read as the reverse complement.
CCCAGGCTGACCTGAGCAATTGGGCATGCAGTACAATCAGACCAGAGGGATTGCCAGCGTGCTACAGTAATAAACTTGCCTCACCACAATCTGGCAGGCTATCATTTAAAACCAGTAGTCTTTGCGAAGTCTAACGGTCAGCAAGCAGACAGCGGTTACAGGACACACAACATTCCCAGGCTCGAGTGATGGGGGGAAGACAGAGCAGCCTTCACCTGCTGGAGTGATGCTAATGGCCACTGCGGGGATATGAAGTCGATAAGCAAAGACAGACTGAGGCGACGGCGGCTAAAGGCCAGGCCAGGGGCTTGGGGCGGCTTGTTACACCTCAGTGCTTCCCAGCCGGTGTTGCCGCAGCCACTGCTTTAAGCAGCGCCAGTTACATTCACTGCAATTCAATGACAGTCGATAAAAGGCCGGAGTAAATCTACTCCTCGGTTCACATCCTGGCGCTGCTTCTTCCCAGCCGCTCCTCCCGCAGGCCCCCAGCGCCCGCCGCTGCCGCGGTCACCCCAGGCCAGCTCTGCCCGGCCCAGCCCGAGGCCTCTGGCGTAACCCCGCCACTTCCCTGCCCGGCTCGCCACGCACCGCCCCGGATGGCCACATCCTGCCCTTCCTGCTTCACTCACCTGCCCCCTGAACACCGCCTACGGCCCCCTCCGGATGAGAAGGAGGAGGACCCGAACTCCTGCCAGCTTCGGTTAGCACTGCAGGGACAAAACCAGTATCATAATTCACGCATACGTACAAACACATAGACAGGCACGTGCTCCTTTCTTGTCCTTGACCCTCCGGGACCGCGTCCAGCACTGCTCCAGCACTGGAGCGACCACGTTGTGTACCACAGACACGCTCGCTTTCACACTTCTGGAGTAGGTGTCATGCAGCATCGACATCTGTTCCCAAGCTGCCTACCGTCACAAACGTCATTTGCCTAGCTCCTTCAGTCGAAAGGCTTTCAGTTGGCCTCATCGCCTCTCCAAAACCACAGCAGAGACACCAGCCTCAGCGCTGGTTACCTCAGCCTGCCCCAAACGCAGCACGGGAGCCTACCAGAGGGCACGCTCCACGTGCACGAGGAGGCAGGAGGACTTCGGATAAGCTGCCACGTGCCGGAGAAAATGAACAAAATGGACAGGAAGTTTAAGTTCCCCAAGGCTGAAGTTGTTCGCCGTCTCCTCTGTCTACATTAAGGTGCTACTGATTTGCTTCTGCAGCAAACTTCCCTCTGGTTTCAGTCCTAGGAGTCCTGCGCCCACACCACACCTTCCCTTTGCGAACTTCCACCTATGCCTCTTCCCGAGGTGCTTTACCGAATACGTTCTTATCGCAGAGATAAGCCAGAGCAGATGGCTGAAGGCAAAAAACAGACGAAACGCATCTTCAGGTAAGATTTGATGTGAAGCAGTGAACAGGACAAGGCAAACAGAGAGGCCCCAGAAAGGGTCCCGTCTCCCTAAACGGATGCCTTGAGAGATGGGCAGAGAAAAGAAGCGTATGAGCCCCCAGACCCGCCTGACACCAGCTCCGAAAGCAGACTACCACTAGAGCAGCAGTCAATAGCACAGCTGTTTTAACAGCAGCAGCTGGCCACCAGCAGAAACCTGCGCGGTGCGTTACAAACATATCGGGTTGCTCCTCAGGTGGGTTCAATATGAACAAGTGACACAAGGCACAGGAGGGAGGAGGAAGATGAGGAAAGTTGTCGTAGGGCAAAGGTTATAGAGATGCTGGTTTTTCTGGGACTTTGGATAACCATATTTGGAGGAAGACTATGGCCCACGGCACCCTGACTGAGGAAGTCACTCCAGCAGATCACAAGAGAAGACGTCCAGAGGCTGCCAGGAAAGGAAAACAGAAACCAGTTCTGAAGCTGGGGCTGTCCATAGGAATGGTATGGAAGCCACCACTTAGGTGCCCACATATGAAAGGCTGAGGACAGAAGGTTTTCCCAGCATGGATTGGGCTGCTCTAACCCCCTCAACACATCAATAAGTGCAAGTGGATGGATGAAATGAAAAAAAAAAAAAAAAGGAAAGAAAGGAAAGAAAAAACCACCACCAAACCTGCTTGCAACTTTTTTTTTTTTTTTCCCCTAAATGCAAAGGGCCCTATAAGGACAGCAAAGGGATGGAGGACTATTTTTAATCCTCTCTTGGCTCAGATCAGTCATTCATCCAAAACTGCACACTTCTACAGACAGGGTTACTGGGGTTACTCGAATGCACTTCACCAGAAAGGCTTTGGAAGTTGTGTCCCTTAAACCACAAACACAGTTTTGAGGGATACACGCACAAGAAAAGCAGTGACACTTAACTTTTTCATCCAAGATATGAATGGCAACTTTTTTTTTTTTTTTTGCTTTAGAAAAAAAAAGCCCNCTTTAGAAGAAAAAAGCCCTTTGCCTCCCTAGACATTCATTGTCACCTTCCTACGGCCACGAAACCCACGCAGGCAGCCCGGCGCTCCACGACCGCGCGCTGGCTGCCTGCTGCCGTGGGAAAAGCCGAGACATGCCCGGGAGCTCTGCCTGCGAACCGGTTACCGGGGAATCACTCACCGCCTCTCTCCGCGCCCGGCCCAGCCGAAACCTCCCGGCGTCCCGAAACCCTCCGCAGCGGCCAGCACGGTGCCGGCCGCCCCCTGCTCCGCGGCGCGCCGGGCCGGGCAGGCAGGACGGCGGNCGGCCCCGCGGCCCGGCCCCGCGCGCGCCCTGGGTACAATGTAACCGGCGGGTGGATCCTGCCTCGCGTGGGGTCTGGGGGCGGGGCCACCCGCCGCGCCTCCAGCCACTCAGCGAGCGCCCAGCCCGTGACGCGCGAGGAGGTGGCCGCTCCGCCCCGCCCCGCTGCGGAGGAGAGCACAGAGGGGGGCGGACACAAGCGGAGAGGCGTGGCCAATGGGGGGAGAGGAAGGTCGCTGGGGGCGGTGCGAGGGCGGCACGCGGAGATCCGGGTCCTAAAGCCCGCCTCTGCGTCCCCGCTCCGTGGGTGTGCTGCGGCCCCCACGGAGCTGCTCGGCCTTTCCGGGAGGGCTTGCGGGGTGCTCAGTGCCGGCACCCCCCTGCGTGACCGCCCGGGCTGCCCTTCGGCCTCGCGTGGCGCCGCCAGTGGCAGACGGGGGGCAGGAACCCTCCCCGCCTGGCCCTTGGCCTTTGACCCCTCAGTCAGGGCTGTGCTGGGCCTGAGGCAGCGGGCAGTGCGCGGCCGCCTCGGTGCCCCGGGAGCGCCCGGCCCTCAGGCCGCCGGCCTTACCCGATTAGCAGGACGGGCACCGAGCGTGTCCGTGTGTGCCGCTACCCGTCCGCAGCCCGGCCCCGCGACCCCCAGCTCGCAGCTGGGTGGAAATACCCAGCTCCAAGGCGTGCCGGCCCTGCTGGGCGCCCGCGGGTGGGCTGCTGACGGCCTCGCCCCAAGGAATTGCCTGCCCGCCCGGTACCCGAGGTCTCTTCCAGTTTCCCGCTGCCGCCGCTTGGCCTCGCGTCACAGCGAGGGCCTGTGCGGAGTGCTGCCCGCTCTGCGCATTTCACACCGCGTGGGCATGGGAGGAGGTGGCTGCCGTGGGGATTTATTGGAGCAAAAATCCCCCCAGAATACAAAATACGGTCCCTTCTTCTCTTCCTGGGTTGAAAGAGAACACCACCTACAGCTGGCAAAGGCTGTGTATAGTAAATAGCAAAGTACACTGAAGATGTGGAACCATATCGAATTCCTGTTTTTTTGGATCTGTGTTGTTCCAGGCCATTGCAGTTTAACTCTCATGCTGCTGCTGCTGCTTTCCCAGCTACAAGCACAGCTACTCTTGAAGGGCCTACAGATTGTCCTGGGGCTTGTTAATGACTTTAATGAGCTGCTCAAGAAGACAACAGGGATTTGTGCAAGAGACGGGTGTGGTGGCATCCAAACGCATCTGTTAAACAACAACATGAAAGCCCAAATTGATTTTCCCTTTTGCTGCTGAGTTCCACCCAGCTGCTCCGGAGCATGAAAGAGCAGTGGAGCAATGTAAGGTCATGTTTCTTAATTCTGAAGCACTTTCAGGGTGCTCCTACAAAAGCAAAATCCTGTCCCAGCAAGCTGTGTGGGTGAACGCAGCCTGCCTTCTGAAACCGTCAGTCACAGGGACCTGCAAAGCTGTGAGTGAAAAGATGCTTCTAAGACATAACGCCTAACTCTGATCTCCCGCCCACCAGCTTTCTAGCTGTACAACTCTCTTGATCTCAGTGCAATCACTCCAGACTCCTGCTACTGTAATTCCAAATACAGCAGCCTGGCCAAATTCCACTTGCACATCACGGGCAAGTCATGTCTCTGATGGGTGATCAGAAAGGTGGCTAGCAGTCACCGCAGTGATGGGCACACCAGACACACGGGCTGGCAAATCCGAGAAAGAGAAGTTGAGCCAGACATCTGAGAAGGCAGGGGGAGCATTATGGTACTGCTTAATAGCGGAGGAAAAAGCCTTGGTAGATATTTGAACATGTTTTTAAACCTCTTGTTAAAGAGGATTTGAGAACTAAGTGTGTGTAGGGAAAAGAGGCTTAATTTAGAATGACTGTTAATACCAGCTCCTTACATATGATACTGGCCTCAAGCATCCCTGAGGGTATTTGAGGGAATAGTGCTGTGGTTATGATGCACTGGGGAAATTCTCTTGCACTATTAAACAAATCATGCCCTGTTTTGGCCTTTGGTTTGATGTATATAATGTGTAGTCAGTGTTAGCCAGCTTGGGGACAGGGTTCTGCAACTTTTTGGCATTTTGAAAATAAAATGGAAAACTGTTGACTGAGATTTCCTCCCTCATCATGACCCGTCAAAGGGACTAGGTGTTAAATATTTTAAAATTTGGAAAAAATAAAAAACAAAGTTTAAAATAAATAGTGTTTACCCTGTGGCTGTATTTGTTTAGCACAGCATTCATTAAGGATGGAGCATTTAAACATTTGCAAAGTTAAGCGTTTAATCTGAATTGTTATAGAAATCAGCCCTAATTGCCTGGTTCCCATTAAATCTTCACTTTCCTGAAGGCAGACAGTCCAAACATTTACCCTACTCCGCATTCACTAACTGCTTTTATCCATTTAAATCATAGATCTAGTTCCTGAGGCAGCGAAGTAGGTGATATTCTTAGAAGAAGCAGGAAAGATAAAATCTGGCCAGCAAACCACGCTTCTTTGCACCATTTTCTATTTTTTCACCAAACATTTCTATCCTAAAATATTCAGCTGTTCAAGAGGCTAAATAATAAAATTTATTGCTTTCCCCACTAGATCACTGGTTGCAGCCCACCACAGGCCATGCCACAACCAGCTGCTGAGTGGTCTGTGTGAAATTAGTTTACTGGGTTTCAAGCCAGACACTGGTTGACAGATGCCCCAAAATCACTTCTCCAATTGGCTTCCTTGTTGACGGTCACAGCAGGTTGGCCAAGGACTGCAGAAGCCATGCAAATTCAGCAGTTCCCCAAGGCTAGGAGCGCAGACAAGGTTGCTTGTGAATCCTTTCATCCTGTTATGAACACTGAAAGTCTTCAGAAAAGGTCACAGCGCAATGCTACAACTGCCAGCATGTGAGGACTGTGCTACTGCCTCTAATTCAGCTATCCAGGGAGGTGGTGGTAGCAAAGGCAGGAAAACACCACTGAAGAGACCCAACACAGGCAGCCTTGAGGTCTAGCAGATGAGGCAAGTGGCAGCGGGAGTCTTGATCAAGGCTTTCACATTTTGGCTGGTCCTGCACAGGAGAACAGGCTGCAGAGCTGCCAATCAGACTGAGCCAGCTTAGCATTCCCTGCAGTAACAATAAAAATCCAATCTCCCTCCCTCTCGGCCTTTTCCTCCTGATGCCAAATTTAAGCAACCTTACTTTTTTGGCAGCAGGAAACTTCACAATTAAATATAGAAGCAGAGCAGACTTTCAGATGGAAATTACAGCAAGGGAACAACAGATGGCATTGTTTGCTGGGCTGGAAAAGCTGCATCTGCTCCTGGAAGAAATGCTAATCAGAGCTTAATTAGGCATTCAGAGGGAACCGTTCTCCATCCCCAGGACAACGGCCGTGTGTACACGATCCTGCAAAACACAAGGAAGTAGATACAAAGTCATCAAAAATCCTCCCTGGACCAAACCCAAATGAAGTGCATAATGTGATAGGGCAACCCAGAGAATTTCCTCGTGCTGAAATCTATCCAAGCCACTCAAAATAAAAATGTACCTGGCAAAGAATTATTTTATTTCACTTGCAAGTGGTCAGTGATTTAGTTTTGGGTTTCAAAGCAAACAATTCTAGCGTTACACTGGAATCAGATCCTACCCTGACTGCTCTCTGACTGTCTGAGGTGTGGCAAGATTAAAGGGTAGCCGAAATCTTTACAGCAAGTACTGCAAGTGGGGATAATAGAGTCGGAAAGGTCGATAATACGTGCCTTGCCTAGGATAACTGATCTCTCCATACACACATAAAGGAAGAAAAGAAGAGGAAGGCGGAAAGTGTTCCCTGTTTTATCCCAATTAGGTGTTCAAAAACAAAATGTGTCCCGTGGTGTGCAGTGCATGAGGATAGTTTAAAGCAGAGCACAGAGTGCTTTCTTCCCTCTGCCCCCAGGCCTGCCAGCTGAAGTGCAGGCAGGGCTCTGTGTCTCTGCATTTCGGTGTCTGCTGTGGGCAGTCACCAGGTGCCAGGCCAGGTCCCTCAAATTAATGCATCCCCAGAGCAGTGCTCGGGCATGCAGGGGGCAAGAAGCGTTGGGCTGCTCGGGCTCTCTCGTGCACCCTGCTGCTGGTCGAGGGACCCAGCTGCCACCTTGATTTGGAGCCGACAGAGCTGTTTGCAGTAGAAGGCCACAGAGCTTTTCACCAGGAGCCCCAGCTGCCAAATTGGCCTGCGCCACAGGGATCCCTATTGTGCTGAGGCTTTGCATTCAACCCCCCGCCTTGCTTTAATATCCTCTTTCTCTCCTAGCTGGGGTCCCTGCTGCCAGCGATGGCAGCATGTGCCAGCGTGGTGCCTGGGGCTGCTCTGTGCACTTTCGGGTGCTTAGGATGACGTGCACCTCTGGGCACTGCTGGTGGGGACCCCCCTTTGCTGACTGCATGCCCTACTTCCAGTATCACTGGATTTATCCCTGAGCACGGCTGCTTGGATAAATCAACACCCAGGCCTCGCACACCAAAAAGATGTTCAGAAACAGGGATTGTTGCTGATTTAAAACAACACACTCCAGACATTCCCAGAAAATCACCAGAGATCAAAGGCATTTTGGAACAAGTGACTTAGAGCTGCAGTAAGGAAAGGGTTTTCTTGGCACCAAGGCAACTTTCAGCAACTTGAAAGAGTGGTGCAGAGAAATGTTACAGGATCCTAAAACATTTTTTTCTTTCAGTGCCATTCTGCTGCGAAGGGTTATCAAATCCTGGTGTGGCACAAACCTTGGGGCAGTTAGAGGAAAAGATGGTCCTTCTGACGGGTGACTGCTGCAGATGCTGAAGCTGTAGGCACTGATTGCCCTTGTTCCAGGGACTGCTGTGCCCCACCACCATTACCACCACCACCACCATTTTGAGCCCCTGGCTTGGCTAGCTGGCTTTGAAGAGCCTCCCATGGGCTGTCAGTGTGCCCTGTAGATTCAGTATCCCATTTGATGACCTCCCCATCATGTCTCTTTGAGCAAAACCTTAGAGATTTGCTGACTTTCTGTAGCTCACTGGCAGCAGATTTATTACTGCTCTGATTTGGAGGAGACTCCTCCAATGGTGAAAGTGGTGGCTGTGCCTTTGTGCATGACGACCTGGAGCTGGCCTTCTCCCAAGCACTGTATCCCAGTGGTATGTGGGGGTACAGGCACTGGAAGAAAGATTTTTTTGCAGAAAGGTACCCACTGTGGGTGTCTGAGGTCATGGAAATCAGGGAAGGCCATGCGCAGAGGTGCTTCTCTCTTCTGGAGATGGCACGAACCAACCTGTCTTAGTAGAGAGACTGTGGGCTGAATGAGTCAGGTCTTCCCATGCAACGTGGGTGGATGTTTGCCCATTCTGTGGACAGGCATCTCTGTTCTCAGAGGCTGTCCAAGCAACCATTCTCTGGCATTACCTTCATTTGGTGAAGGCCGAAACATCCAAGTTGTCAGAGCTGCCATCCTCCTGCTGTTCATTGCCCTTGCACCGGTAGGACTGGAAGACCTAGAGGCTTGGTTGAAGGAGAGATGTCCTCATGCCATGAGGTTGTGCCAAGTGAGGCCGGTCTGCCAGTGGAAGCCTTGGACTTAGCTGACTTGTGAGCATTGAAGCTCAAGGGCATGGCAAATAGCAAAGACCACAAGGTCTCAGCTTTCCAAGGACAGCTGGAGAGCTGGTCCCGGCTCATCTGCATGTATCAGCACATGGGGCTCAGAGCAGGGCTGCCACTGGCCCACCCAGCGTGAAGCCTTAAAGCGCTCACAGTCTGAGAGCAGAAGCAGGCTTTGGCTGGCTGCCTGCAGTTTTAATGTCTGCGTTTTAGACCCAGACTTCCTTCTGAGTGGTTCCAGAGGGGAAAAAAAAAAATCAAAAAGCATTCCCAAGAACCTAATTTCTCCATCGATGGCCAGTTTTCTGCCACCGCTTGAATGTGAGAGAGGCAGAGAGGAAATGTGAACGGGGAGCACAACGGGCCTCCTTGGCTGCCCTCTTTGGCTGGGGGGAACCAAAGGGAGCCAAGGGACCTGGGCAGAAGCAGCGAGCGGTTCCAGCTGGGCAGGGGTCCTGACAGCATCCTGGTAGCAGGACAAGGCTGCCTTGCTGCGAATCTGCCCCAGCGCTGCGTCGGTGCTCCTGTTACGTTCTGGGATTTGAAGGCTTTGTCCCTGTGCTGTCCTTATCTATCAGCCCAAACCCTCTCTTCTGTGCAGAGGCAAGTACAGGAAAAGTGAGGGGGATCCCAGGAGTTCATCAGCATCTTCCTTCCCTGCAGTAGCATGTGAGTTGTCTTGAAAATGGGGTCATTTCTTCTCCATGTTGAACAGGGCAAGCTCAATGACTATGATCTGGTCTTGGCTGGGAAGTCATTACAAAAGCTGACCAAGGCTCAGCACCTCGGGCTTCTCGAGCTGACTTTCTTTTTCTCGAGGAAGAATTAAGACAGGNGGGGGGCAAGACAACTATTGCTGTAGAGTCCTCTAGTGGTGAACGTTTCACAAACCACCCAAGCATGTTCCCAGATGAACTCAACCCCCCATTTCTATTTTTGCAAAAATAAAACCACAATAAAAATATATTTACATAAAAATGCATATGCAGAAAAATTCAACATCCAAACTCCATGCTACTGTTTTAACCATTTTTCAATGATGTCAAAGGCAGTGATCCAAAATCAAGCAAACCAATCTTCCTTCGCACTATCCCTCTGTTACTCCCTTCCCAATAGCATTTGCCATCCAAGGCTAGATGATGTTCTTCCAGATGTGTGGGCTGAAACCCTACATACATTAGGAAGTTCAGGATATTGCTGCTCAGTTTCTGTTGTTGCTGCTGCTGCTCAGAAAAAATAAGAGAAAGAGCCCACAGAAGTGAAACATCACCACATCTGTGCCAAAACATTTGCTGTTTTAAAATCCAGACAAATCTGCTTAGGACAGCTGAGTCTCCAGCAGGAGACCTATGACCATGGTTTAGATCATGGGTTTAGATGAGCAGCTGAGTTCAGATGAGATTTCAAAACCAAGCAACTCACAGTACTCTTCACGACCCCTTTTCTGCCTCTTTCCTTCCACCTTGCCCCCAAGCTTTATTTCTGTTCCTGTGCTCTGTCAGTCCAAGGACATGGCCTCAAGCAAAATCCATACCCAGCTCTGAGCAAAATGGTGTTTGCAGCAATTTGTATACGTGACAGAGGAAAAAAATATCTATTGCCTACTGTGAGCTCCTTCTGCTAAGAGAAAAGCGCTACTCTTGACAGGATATTCCCCTTGCTAATAAGACAACCAGGTCCATGCCCTACTGTCTCTCTTCAGGCCTTGGTCTTCTCAACTGTGGTTCAATTTCTGCTTCAGAACCAAGGAACAAATCTTACAAAGGTTTAAGGCTTCATTACAAAATATGCTCTCAGATGCTGCAACCAAATAATTGAGCTCTGTTTCTTTCATAAGAGGCTTTTTTTCTCCTCCCATCTGAGTAATCACCCACGAATAGTGGCCTTTGAATTTCAGCTTCTGCATTGGAATAGCTGTATTAGCACCTGCTGAAAACAACCTGCTAGTCATTGCGAGGCTGTGTAATTTAAGAAGCACCAAAAAAATGAAGGGAAAAAAAAAAGGATCATAAAATTGTTAGCAGACTTGTGGCTGCTGCCTCTTAAAATGCTGCTACGCTCATGTTAACAAGCAATTCAGATGACTGAAGCTTTAAACACTTTTTAAAAAGTCCTCATCTATCCTGTGCAATATTTGTCCTGTGTTTGAACCAGCACATAAAAATAACGTGCAGTGGTAGAGTCACATAATAATTTAGGCTGGCACAGGCCATAGGTGGCCATTGGGTCCAGCACCCTGCTCAGCACAGGCCCAGCTAGACCGGGGTGCTCAGGGACAGGGACTTGACTCTCTGAGCTCTGAATATTCCCCAGGGTGGAGATTCCTTTACTTCTGTGGCCTTCCTATGCAATACAGTATTGTACATTCAAATAATTCATACGATGTTTCATCTTTTTATGTTGTCAGACTGCTCTCTAGTTCCTAAGCTCTTCTAGCTGAAAGCTGCAGTATTTGGTATGCATTTGAATGTACAGGTCTGTTCCCACTGATTTACTTTAATTATTTTCCTCCAGGCCTGGTGTCCCACCAGTACGCACAGACACATCCTTGAATATTTCTGCTGAGAAGTAAGGCTTTAAGCTTATTTCTGCCAAACCCTCCACAGGGTCCAGGTGCTTGCTGGTGTCACTGTTAATTAGACTGATTTTGGGAGTGCTTACTGGAAACCTAAAGTGAGCTGCCAGCCACATATCAGTCCTGCCTGCCTGCATTAATTTAGATATCCACTCATGTCCAAATCGATAATAATACATACTAGTAAATAATAATGGTTTCATGAAGCTGAAGTAATAGAGATCGAGATTGTTGTTTTGGCTAAAGAAATGAGACCCTGGGGTCTGTTGTTTGGCTGTTGTTTATGCTGTGTCCCGTAGGAGGATTTCAAAGCACTTTCAAAGTAGCTTTTCACAAGAGGATTAGCAAACAGACCATTGCCAGGGCCCTGGGAGAGCAGATATTGTTGTGTTTGAGTGGGAAAATTCCCTTTTTTTTCCCTTCCTCTGTCTTCTCCATACCAGGGAAAATCGTAAAGAAAATAAAGTACAGTATTCATGAAATCTTCCTTCTACTTTATGCTGAATTTCAGTGAGAACCAGAAACTCTGTGTTCAGCTACTGTCTCTAAATTCCATTATTTAAATTTTTCTGTAGTTTAAATTTCCCCCCCTTTTTTTTTTAATAGAGACTTTCTAACAAAAACTGTTATATTCATTTTATTTTATTTCTTCTGTCCAAAAAATATTCACTGTAAAATTCTCACTAGATGAATTGCTTCCTTTTTGCGGATACAAGGATTAAGTTTCAGGAAAGGAAACTGCTCAGATACCGGGTAACTGACATGCCAGAACAAGTCGATTAAATGAGAACCTCTGGGATAACAATTTTTTTCAGATAAACAAGTTAATTTTTAAGCCCAGGTTCAAATGCAAGTGCTGACGCCCAGAGCACATCCCTTTCACAACCCAGGGAGAGGGAGACTGAAACCTGTTTCTCCACGTACTGGATTTGAGGTGAATCATAGTGGATATCTCCTGCAGCTTCTGGCTTATCTCGTATTTCCAAACAAGACCAGAAAACCTGTGGGATATGAATGAAAACCATGTCATAGACAAATGTTCTCTGTCTTTTAATGGGTTTGCAGAGGCACCAGCTGAGGCAGCCTTTAGAGCAGGGTCTGAGCATCACCTTCTTTCAGCAGTATCTGGTAGAGTAGCTGTGTGCTCCTCTTTCCTTCTAGGAATGACAGTTTGTCATTTCATTTTGGGTGTTGCTGTTCACTCCCCACCCTCCCACNCTCCCGCCCCCCAGCTTTCTCCATACTCTGTTTTTCTAAGTGAAAATTAAAGAGGAAAAGAATTGTGGTAGACCTGTTCCTTCTCCCTCTCCACAATTACTCCAGTCCCTGGGAAAGCCATAGTTATCATGTCATGGGGCTCTCATCTCCATCTCCACAAATGAAGGCATCCATGTGTGAATCATGCCCAGAGGAGGAGGGTCCCCTAGGAGACAAGAAAAGATATATGTGCACGAAGTCATGGGAACATTAAAAATAAGGGACACCTGAAGGTCATATAACTTTCTGCTTGTAGCAGGCCATTACCAACACCAGTTCTTGCTTCCTGTTTAATTTTGACTGCATCTGTCTTGCTTGGGCCACCAAATTAAGGACCAGATCCATTGCCTTTGCAAGTTCAAGGAATCACGCTGCCACCTACAGAAGTTTTACTTGAACAAAAAAGCAAAGGTTAGATCACTAAAATAGAGTAGGAGAGGAGACCTTGTGCAATTTTGTCTACCTGGACAGTGTCCCGTAATCACAGTGGTTTACCCCCAAACTCTGTGTGATGCCTGGGGCTATGTGGGATGTTTTGTACCAACAGCCTTTGCTCAAGGGGCCCTTAATGTAGTTGGCTTCTTAGATACTTTCATAGTAAATTAGACAGACCAAAGACATCAGAAGAGAGGTGTGGGGGCTCAGAGGGAGCACCATACCTTCTCCTCTTTATCTAAATATTTTCTCACCTGTACTTAATGTCCTGGAAGCACTATGCTGGGAAGGTGCTTTGCCACAATAAGCAAAAACATAGAGGCTATGTTATCTTAAGAAACCACAACATCAGACGCCTGATCCATTTGCAGCTCAGAATCTATCAACGGAAAAATCTCCACCCATCTGCAATTCATATAAATGATAAGAACTGTTTGTTTCTAATGCCTTGCTGTAATTGCAGCCTGCGTGCGTCCTAAAATGGCTCCCGAAAGGGAGTGCAGCTGGGCAAGGAGGGGAGAGAGGGGCTTGCGTGGATGCGAGGGGTGTTAATCAGAAATATTTAGGGCCTCATTCCCCAGACGTTGAGGAAAGCAGAGAGCAAGCCCTATCTTCGTCCCTGAACGGCTGCTCATTCAGAGGATGCTGCACTGCGCATGGGGCTGCTGCATCCCACACGCACGTTCCCAGGAGCCAGCACTGTGCTGATGATCAGAGGGCTGGAAGCTCAGGTTTCTCTGGACTCCGCTCCATATTAATTACTTGCTATGTACATCTCATGTAATTAAAAGCCAGAGCATCTCTTCCGACCCTCAGCGCAGAGGCACCGTACTGCTGTTATAAACACACTTGAGATTGGAACAAGGCCTTTTGCTGCCTGAACTCCTTGCTTTTATTTCATGTTAAATGCTAGCAGCAGATAGTACCTGCACTGGGCAGGGGCAAGGGGCTTATATTAATTAAAAGTTGTTATGGAAACAGCACATCAAATATAGGATAGTGTTTCCAGGGGAGTGGGGGGAGCAGCTGCTTGTAATGGAAAGGCTTGGGGCTGATTTGAAGGGACAAGGGTTTGCAGGATCGGGTTTTTGTAGTTACCAGAGCCTAGAAACGTCTCCTGGGTTCATCTGTCCTTTTCCCTCCTATGGCTGATGATCCCTGGCTGTATCAATCCACTCCCCTGAGCCCTGCAAGAAGACCCAGTTTGTCGATAGATCAAATATTCTTGTCTTCCCCTCAGAGTGTTCCCTACTCGCAACCGGAACAAGAGAGGATTAACGCTGAACTTGTAAAATGATGGTATTACGGATGAGTGCCTGATTAGGCAGAAACTGGAGCTCTGTCCCTGGTGAAAAATGGGAGGTATGACCCTTTGCAAGGGGGCATAGTCTGACTAATCTGTACAGATATCTTTGATGTCCTGTCTTGGTTATGCAAAGAGCTGATTTAAGCCATTTTCAGATCTGCTGCTTCTCCTGCTTCTCTGAATGCAGCACTAACCAAGGCACCTGGCTTTGTCAGCACAGCAATAAAAATAATTGCAACACATTTTATATAGCTGAAGAATCACTCTTCCAGGCCAGTGTTCAGTTAATAGGCATGTTTGAAGGCTTATTTGGAAGAAGATACAGAACCAGCCTGTGGTTTATCAAGCTGAAGCTATGAATCACAGCCATCCAAGAGCAGTTAACCAAAGTACACATGAATGAGACCTGCCTACTCTTTCTAATTTGTCTTCCATATACTTAGGCTGAGATGTTTCAGGGTCAGCAAGTGATTAGATCATTTTGAGGTCATTATTTCCATCTGCTTTGAGAATTTCATGGAGGAAGGAAAGGAATCTGTATAGCCTCTTTGAACATGTCCTCTAGAAAAAGAGTTTCCCTTCCACACAGCAAGTCTTAAATCTGCCCCTGGCTTGTGCTCAGGGGAAAATGAAGCTACAGTGCATTTGGGATTGTAGCATGGCACCAAATTCTCTTTCATGCAGCCCAGAGTAAATGGTGGGCATACTGCCTAAAGACAAAAGCGTAAGAGAAAATAGTGTTGCAATAGTATTTTTGCCATTTCATGGATGAAACTACTCAGGAACTGTCTCTAGCAGAGTTCTCTAAGGTTTTGCAGGTCTGAGTTCTATGTGATAGCTCTCAGCTAGCATTTCAGGTCAGGAATGTAAATCGTCTAGCTGGCTTTGATTTCTGTTGTTTTGTTGGGCTGCAGTCAAAATTCTAAACCCGATCTGTAAAGAGTGCCCCAAAACTATACCTCTCATTTTCACCTGATACCAATAGAGATCAATCCCTCAAATGGTCCCTAACCTGAGCAGCTGCTACTGACAGAGGTGGTAGCTAATTAGTGTGCATCATCTTGTAACGTCTTGTAATCTGATCATCCGTCCATCCATCCATCCATCCATCCATCCATCCATCCATCCATCCATCCATCCATTTTTGTCCCTACTAGTAAAATTTGGATGCAGATAAGCCATGCCACTTGCTCATCAATTAAGGAAGAGCAGATTCGTGGTCTGATAAATTTCATGAGTGCCAAGTAAGCTCTAATTGGTGGACATGATCCACTCACATTGCATTAATAACTCCAAAAGGTTCTGCTGATCTTATCATATCATGTCCTCTTTGTGTTTTAATGAGCCTCACCCCCACTGCACTGAAATTTTCCACTGTGACAAGCCCAGCGTTGAAGAAAGCACCCCTCTGCTTTCACTAATGCTAAAAAATGCCTGTCTTGTTCGTAGCAAAAACGGACTAGGGGCTTTGCCTTCCAACTTAATTCAAGAGTGCTACAGGCATGAGTGGGTTATAAAAGCTCTTTTTTCAAGATAAAAGACAATTCCCTGCCAGAAGCAGCTCAAACATCTTTATGACATCCCAGTGCAAAAAACAATTGAAAAGGATTGTCATAAAGGGAAGCGTGTCAGTTGTGAACTTTACTGAATTGAGCCTAATGCAAAATTCATGCCGAGGTGTCACAAACGAAAGGCAGTTTATTAATCCAACTTATGTGAAGCTGGTAGGCAGCAGTCATGGTACATTAAGATCGTATGAATATTCCGCAGGCTCATTTGGGTTTCTATTCAGGACCCCTCTTGTGAGTGCAGCAGGGTCTGAAGAGGTCTTTTGGACCAGAAACAGGCGTCTCTTCCTCTGCCTTCCATGTATCTTCTCATACTTGTCACACAGTGGGTGCACTGGGGCTAAGTGAAGCATGATGTCTTTGCTGTCTGACTGATCAGAATGCAACGCCAAGCTAACTGTGTCATGCTTCTTTATTCCAGTCATGCATTAGAAAGCATTTTATTTCTCCATTACGTTTTGTATGTTCCCAGGCTAACTTTCCCCACTGGGAAGAAGCTGCAGGGAGGATGGGGTTCTAAGGCTCCTTTTTCACGTGCTTTCACCATTTTACAATGTCCTTTTTTTTTCCCACACGGAACAGCAAACTGTCTTTCAGCTGGTGCGCGTAGCAGAATGATTCAAATGAAACTCTGTCTGTTGAGAAATCATCAATGCACCTATAGAAAGAACGTAGTGGGCTCATCAGCACAGCAACCTTTTAAGAGAAAACAACAAACACCCCGAAGAAGAAGTGGCAATGAGACTAATGTCTTCTGAAAGGATGAGGGGAAGGAGGAATTAAAATGGTTTGAATTAAAAGTGAAGCAGGCTTGCAAGCTGCCTCCATTGTCTGCTGGTGCTGTTGGTAGCACTCACGGTAGACTGTGATCAGACAGACAGGTCTAGCCAGGAAAATGGACCTCCTCCAGTGCTGGCAAATGACATCAAACCCCTTAAGACAGGAATGAAATCCAGCTTCGCAAGATGAATTCCGCGTTTGAGGTTCAGGCTAATTTTGCAATTTACTTCAGCAGGGTCGGGATTTCCCCAGAACCATGTGGGAAGCAGGAAGGCTGTAAGTGGGATGGCTGAGGAATATGAGGTCAAATTTTGCCCTACCAGAAGCTGGACCACTGTTTCTTATTTCCAGCAGCTGACTACAGAGCCGAAGTTGGCCACGAGTGACTACAAGGAGAAGAGGAGATGAAGGCTGTGGAGCTGCAGGAAGGTGAAGGAGTTGCTTAGAGTGGATGTGTGATGGGGGAGGATTACCGCAGGACAGCTGCAGCAGAGAGGTGGTTTACTGAGCACTTGAAGGCTTGCAGAAACTCTTGCAAAGGAAACTGTCTCAGTTCTTTGAAACCACAGTAGGGAAGAGCATCAAAGAAAGCAAAAGTCCTCTAGTCCCCTGGTGCAAGCCTTGCTGGAAGAAGACTTAGATGCACTTACCTAAAAAATGTTAAATTTGATCCTTTTCTGTCCTGTTTATGGATATTACCCAGAGTGACTTTCTTCATAAGTGCATTTAGCTCGACACTGAAGGGTAATTGCAACTAAGCAGCCTATAAAAATAGATCTATAAATGCTATAGAATGTGAGCTGGCCAAATCATGTCCCCATTTACATCCGTACAACCCCATTGCTTTAATTGGGGATGCTCTGACATCCCCAATGGCAGGATTTGTTGGGGATGTTATGGAAAGTAGGTGGGAACATATTATGTGATTATGACAGCAGGTTTCTTTGGGTCAGTTGTTCCAATGACACATTTCATGACTTTGGACATGTCACTTAGCCTTTCTGTGCAGTGATTTACTCAGCTATGCATTTTCATGCTGACCTGTATTACATGGGGAAATGACTGTAGAATTCCTTGGACACTGTAGGTGGAGGGTGCTGCAAATGGCAGCATAGGCAATTGCACTTGGGAGCAAAAAGGAGCCAAGGCACTCTGCTTAAGCTCAAAGTGGACTGTTAGCTGCCTCCTATAAACACTGCATTGTGGATAGCTAATGAGGTAGGAGAAAGATACACCTAGTCAATATCTGAAGATGGGAAATTTGGCAAACAATGCTACTTGGGCTGGATTGCAGCAGAGGTGTCTTACCGAATTTTTTTTTTTCCTCCTTGCTTGACCTTAGGGTTGCAGGACACACGTGCTTGGGGAGGGAGTCCTGGCAGCCTGGCGTTGCACCAGGAGCACGACGTGGTGCTGGGATGTAAGGAGCCTGCCCCAAGCCTCATTTGCCCTTGTCACCCTGTCCACAGTGTACTGAGGTGTGAGGTGATGGGTTGGCTTCTCTATGCTTCCTATCTTTGTGCCGGGGTGTTCTCAGCTGTCTCTTCAAGCCTCCTTTCTGTCTGCACTGTATAGACAGAAAGCAGTGAGCAGGTTTAAGCAGGCCAAGAAGCAGGTCCAATGCTGAAAATACTCCTCGCCCTGAGCTGTTTCTGCTTCTAGGGCTGCTCGCGTTGGACGTTCGAGCGTTCTGGCTTGATTGCCCACGAGATGGCAGTCGCCACCAGTACATCACTCATGTGCCTGTCAGGCAGCCGGATTGACAGCTGCAGGCACCGAGCTGACCGTGCTCCGTTCCTGGAGGATCAGGCGTCCGGACAGTGGAAAAGAAATGCCTATTTTCCGCAGGGAGCCTCCCTATGCCTGAGATCTGCTCCTCTCAGCTCTCACGGTTTCGGTGTAGACATACCATTAACAGCTACATATTTTTCCTCAAATCTCAGCAACGAAACAGAGATGACACCAGAGCCTCTCTAGGTAGAATGGGATTACTCTCCCCTTCTCTCTGTCCATAATTTTGCTGTTGAGACAGTCCTCCCAGATAAAGCACGGATGGTGGAAACTGAAGAAGGTATCTCTGCATGTACCACTTGTCAGCTTGTCCCCTTCTGGCAAGGGTACCATAGGACCAGTGCAGCTAGCTGAAGCTGCGATGCCCATCGCTCCTTTGGAAACCTCTGGTTGGGTTGAAAAGAGTGAAGGCATTTCTGGGATAGAGCATTTTAGACCTTGTAGCGCAGAAGTGACTTCAGGATTTCTTTGTAGATGGTGATTTGAGAACCATTTTCTAGTGGGGGAATTGGCCACATAAATAAGAAAAGCATGTAATAATTTAGGTGGCAACCTAATTACGTGATTATTTCCACCCTCGTGAATGCGTACAACTTACAGTAGAATATTCAATAAAATTGTAGGTTGGGCACTGAAGGGATTTCGTTATCACTAAAAAATGTGCTAACTCTTCTTAAAGAAAGGTCTAGTAAATTGCCTCTAAAGTGCAGGAAATTGGCTTAGCTATTTCTGTGTAATATTTGTCTTGAGAAACGCATCACAGGCAATAGGGCTGAGAAGAGTCACTGAGGTCTGAAATACATAGACTCTTGCAGCAGCAATATTACCAGCACCTCTAGGAGAACCTATGGGGCTTAATTTTGCTACAAACTCTCTGGAGGACCATCAAGAAATTGCTTTATGAGTTGAAACTCCCATGCTATTATACTCATAATTTGATACTGCAACACCAGATTGCAGTTACTTGTGTTTCTGCAAATCAGTGTCTCTTTTCTGTCTGCAGTATTTCTTCACTTTCTGCAGTAAAATTCTTTAAAGAGGTAGTGATCAGGATAAATTTTGCTAGTGGCACAACATAGTAGGATGAGATGTTTCAGGACACCAGTTTCGGAATACAGGTAATAATAGCAGAAAGAAATCGCAACCTCCATTTTCCTCTCTTTCTAAGTGTGACTTTACAGAATTTGCTGGATTTGAATTGTGTTGAAATGTTATCTGTGAGAAAAATATGGCCCCTTATGGCCAAGCTGGAAGCATCCAGAAATTATTTACTATTTGGTGATCTATGTAGAAATAACTCGGTGTCTGACAATGATTGGTTGTTTTTCACAAGTTGGGCTTCTTCTCTCCAAATCATCCATATTGGCATCCACATACATTAATGTCTCAACAAACCAAGTTGACAAGCCAAAGCTTGTTCATTTGTAACAGCCAAAATCACTTCGTAGCCCTTTAGCTGATGTATTTGTGCCACGATACCTTTAGTCAGGGTGGTGGGTATAAGTGCTGTGAGGAAAACATGCTCTTACCACACAGATGTGGGATAAGCTGAATTATCCCATTGTTAGTTACCTGCAGCAGCTTTCAGCGTTAGCTGTACTCCCACAAAGAGTTCTTGTAGAAGGGCTTCTGAGTATGGGTTGGCATATCCCTCCCAGTTAATGTCTAAATATTAGCTACATTGTATTGTCTTTCCCTCTCATTTGAGTAGCAGAAAAGATGAAGTAGTGCCTGAATGCTTCCTCCAGGGGACATTTAAAGTCAGAGAGCTTTTCTCATTGTTCTTTTCCCCTGCTTCCTTAATCTAACATCCAATTCTAGTTAATGTGCAGTTTCCAAGGCTAACTTAGTTTTGATCGAGTTGTGTTAACTTTGAAAAGCTGACTGAGTCCAGCTTAAAATGGGTGCACTTAAAGGAGGATGAAAGGCCTTTTTTTTATCAGTGTTGAAGGAAGTAGTTCAAAAGCAGAAATGGTTTCTTTCTGAAGACAAAGAAGCTCTTTCTCACTCTCCTCCTGCCATGAAAGAGATCTTCCGCAACTAACTGCCCATCAGAGAAGAATTCGATGAAATGGAGATGAAGCGGCAGTGTATTGGGAATTTTATTACTATAGCTGGAATAAAGCAAATTTAATGTATGTGCCCCTCCGTGCTCCCCAAAAGTTCTCTTACTTCAGTCTTTTTTTCAGTTGTCTTTTTCTTCCCCTCTTTGGAAGCCAATCAATAGTTTTCCTGTCTAGCTAGACAGAGAGAACTACTAGCCTCCTTGTTACCATCTCATATTGTGAATAACCCTGGACAGTGATGTGGAGGAAGATAGAAATATAGAGATATAAATTCCTCATCCCAATTCTACTAGCAGTTGAGGCCATCAGGATTAGAGACTTAATTTGGAGACAAAACCTTTTTTGCATGAGTAAGACAATTATTGGTGGAATAACGCTTTTTAGAAGGGCTGAATCCCCTGTGGCTTGATTCCGTCGCTTGTTGCCTATTAAGATGCTCATTGTCTGTGAAGTAGACCATACTGCTGTTGCTGGGTTTGCCAGCTGGTGAAATTGGTGACATATTAGATTACAGCAATGGATCATACCTGTGCTGGAGTACCCAGGTACACTATGAAAATTCAGCAGAATAACAGTTTGGGCTTTGCTGACATTCATAAGGTACGGATACTTAAAACAATGGGACCAAATGAGACTGACTGAAATTCCTGCTCAAGAAAAGACTCCCTTAAAACTTCCTAGCTGTTTCAATATGTGTGTTTAGATTTCCCTTTCTGCATTAGACTTACAGAGATAACTTCATCCCTCAACAAGAGTGTCTTACGTAATGTTTCTTTGCTTAAATGGCTTCAAAAATGGGAAAAGAAAACGCACACACACGAACACACACACACACACACACACACACACACACACACACACACACACACACACACAGCAGCACATAAGCATATGAAGCATGTTCATATAAATTATTAAAAGCAATATCACAGTAAAGTTGGCAGAAATATAACCTACATAATTGGCACCAGCGGGCTCCATGTGTCAGAGAAAATTAACCAGAAGTTAAATGGATATCAGAGCAAATCCAAAGCAGTTTCTTGGTTTGACAAGTGAAATTTGAAGCAGGAGGGTGTGAAAAATTCCTTTATTTCCTTAACTCTTTTAAGCATTGATACAGACCCACATAAATACCCACACTCTGAGTATGCATCCCTTCTCTCCTACAGATATCTGGCCCACAATCAGAAATATGTCAGCCTGCTAATTAGCTGCATGGATTTAGCAGCTGTGTGATTCAGCATGTTGATTTGAGCAAGTGTGCATCAAGCGGATTTGTATTCTCCTAAACCTTTGTGAGTTCAGAACAGGGTGCGGTATTTGCAACATGTTTAATGTTCCTTGTTTTAAATTTCTGCATTCAGGATTGACAAAGCCACACAGCACCTGGCCTCCTTGGAGCTGCAGAGGCTGACGTTCATCAGCCTTGTGAGATACCTCTGAACATGTCGAGGTGGAGCTGGTGAAGATCCTTGAAGGCAGAGAAACAGCTGTGCATCACCAGAGTCAGCTGAATAGGGCTAATACTCAGCCAGTTGTTCCTAAACTGCACAGTGACTCATCCACGCTCAGCTCTGATGTTTGTTTTTTATCATACTTCCTCCCCACCCATGGTCTTTATCGTGATTCTCTTATCTGCCTCTTTATCGTCCTCTTTCAACACAGTCATATGACAGGTGACACACCTGGAAAGAAGACTGCAGGCCTGACCTCAGTGTGAGCAGCTTCTCCAGGGAAGCAGGGGCCGCAATAGGATCTCAAGTGAGAGCGAACAGACAACTCAATGTGAACACCTGCTGTGACGTAATGACTAATGACCTAGAGCAGGCATTAAATGTATAAGCAAAGATGTGCCTCTGAAGTCATATAGCCAACCAGTAAGTAATAATAGGTGAAATTCAGTTTATTGAATCTAGACTAGTGACTACACTGGCAACCTGATGGTGAATAATCAGAGGGGGTACAGGAAAGACATTCAGAAGTGACTTGATACCTCGAGAAAACACCATCCAACTGGAATTCATAGAAAGCTCTGTTTCGTTCATCAAACAGAAGAGCAAAAGGTGACTTGAATGTATAAATACCTTGATCAGCATAGAATAACTAGTTTTAAAAGGCTCTTTAATCTAGTGCAGAAAGGCTCAGCAAGACTCAATGCTTGCAAGCTGAAGCCAGACAAATTCAAATGAGCAATTAGGCATACACTTTGATAATGGGGACGATTAACCACTGTAACGAACTACCAAGGGAAGCTGTACTTCATCGGATCTCTTTAGTTCCCAGACCAGATGCCTGGACAGTCTAGCCAGGCACAAATTCTTGCACTCAAAAGAAGTACCAGGGTTGAATTCAATGGTCTGTAACCTATAGGAGCTTAGAGAGTTTGAGCTAGTGATGCTTTCTGTTTTCAGTTAAGGATCTAGAGATCTTAGTCTTTCCTAGTTTTATACTTGATATATGTCAAATGGCACTGAGGAACCTGATTAAGATGAGCACACAAGACCTTGAGCCAAATTCCCCCTTTATTTTGGGTGCCCGTCTAGGTCTGAAAGGCAGCAGACTTTGAGATATAGGTAAAAAGGCCCAATAGCAAAGGCAGGAAGGAATAGGCGCAGGCTTCTTCCACTGCTGTTTGTACCCAGAGGCACAGCAAGCAAAATCATCTCATTCTACTTGATCTGAATTTGCATGATATCAGATTGTATCCCTTTACCACCTTGATATATTTTGCTCTTCAGATACATTTATTTAATGTATTTACTTCCTTTTCATGTGTGAACAGTGAAAAAGCATCCTGATATCAGCTCTGAGTGCTCTGTCAATTATTTAAAATTACACCCAGAGTGCAATGTAATCTGCTTATACCACCTTTTCAGCAACAATTCGTTTTTAAAGGTAATCATCCTTTGCTTCTCTTCAGGTCCCCTTCCTGGTCATCAAAGACCAGAGGAAGTCCAAGGGCTAGGTATAGTGCCCAAGGCATTAGTACCTCTTGCTGTTTTTGACCAAAGCCAGAAGGATTTCAGGGGTTTCAGATTTTCCGTGAAGAAGGCTCCTGAATACTCCATCCCTCTTTACAGGGTCAAGGAAGGACAAGCATTAAGTGTCACAGCCAACCCCAGCTAAGACAATTTACCATGGGAGGGAAGGTGGTTTTCCAGAGGATGTGAAGATTAGAAACCAAATCTTTGTCTCATGCAGAATAAATAATCTCCTTGACCTCAGAAAGGTCTGCTCACGTGTATAGTAGGTGAGGGACTGACCCAGGATATGGAAAGAAACCAGCACTGTGAGGATGCTTCTCCCAGATCCTTTCCATGTTCTGGCCATGCACTGCATCTTTTGGGAGCCTTCTATTGGCTTCTTTGTTCTTGTGTGTCAGCCAGCTGAAGCATCTTACCGTCCCCTTGATATCCTGCTCATGCCACCCCTCCTTGCCCTTCGATTCCAGATGCAGATGGGAACTAGAGAAGAAAAAGGCAAAACCATGGGAGTGAGGAGGTGGAGATCAGAGATGCAGATGAAATGAAAGGTCTAATGAAGTGTGCCCTCTGCTCTGGAACCACAGCCTGGTTGTTCTTACGCACATGACTGTACACTGGTTTCCAAGCTTAGAAAGGAGAATATGCTCTCACAGCTAGTGCTGGGGAAGAACTCTTGCCATTCCCTAACCTGATAAGAGCGTTAATGGCAGCCTCTGCTATACTTATATACATCTACTTACTAATTAAAAATACATAGGCTTCAATTCAGAGTTAAAGTGACACATTTAATAGCATCTTTCAGAGCGTGCTAGCTCTCAATGAGAACTTGATAGTCACAATAAGTTTGCATAATACAAAATTTTGGTCTGATATTAAAGTACGACACATTATACAACGTGCATACAGATGAAGAAAAGAGGAAACCTGAGTAATGTGTTCCTCTGTCTTTCTGGCTACAACAGCAGAGGCATCAGTCAGGTGCACTTCAGTTCCAATTTGTGCAATGGCAGGAGCAGCGTTTATTTGTGCCACTGGGTTATGTGTGCACCCAAGTATCTGCATAACTTGATGAGAGAGGGCAGAAGTGTACTAGGGAAGATGAGAGCCTGAATGTTCATATGTGCCTTTGGATGTGCTTTCCCATATATCTCTGGCAAATCTTACATTATATGCAAAAATTAAGGGGTGGTTTCTCTGACCCAGATCTTAAAAGTGGGCTCCCAGGGTTTGTGTGAATATGAAAGTTAATTCTGATTTAGGCGGGTTAGGAATTGCAATGAATTTTCAGTGGGCTAAACTTAACAGTAATAAGGTCAAATTATAATATTTTTACAAGTGTACTGTTCATAGCCACTTAGTACGGAATAACTTGATGGGTAGACAAAAACATGTAGCTTAAATAAATGATTATTTTCAATGTTAAGGGAACCAAAATAATTTTAAAACACTGACTTTTTTCACCCTATTTCAATATTTATGCATTCGTGTCAGCTCAGGTACATGAGAAACCAGCTTCAGTTTCTGCTTCACATCAGTTTGAGTTTGCCCCTCAATGACTTTGGCAACTGGTTCTCCAATCCAGAACTGAATCTTTTTTTATAGTTTTTGTGTATATATGATTCCTGACATTACAAGTTACTACAGAATTTGTAAAACAGGAGGCTTTTTATTTTTTGTAAGATTTCACTAGCTATTAAACTTCCAGAAAATCTAGGGAGTTTTCATTCTTTGATGGGTAATGATGTGTTCTAAAACACTTAGCGAAAAGTTCTCCCTTGACAAAGAGTAAATAATATTTTGTATTAATGGAAAATCCTCCAAAGCTTTTGTCTTTCCCACATGTTTATTAAATCTTAAAGAAAATATGAGACCTATAGTGTTTTTTATGGCTCAGTTTAACACTAACTACTGTTTTATTTTAACTAAATGCTTTTGTTGCATTGCGTACTAATAAAAATAAAGTCATAAAAAGCAACTGTGCTATACAGTACAGGCTCCTTTGTTCCCATGTGCTGTGAGGTCTGATGTCTGCAGTGAAGATGAATTCACCATGCTTAGAAAAAAAAAATGTTTGGACTTTAGAAGAAAAGATGCATTTTGAAAAGTCTTGTGTTGACCCCTACTACAAGGACCAGGGCACTTTTCCATCTATTGTCCAGTCTGAGGCCACTTTTCTCCTCTCTGATTGTGCCAGTGCTACAGATCTTTGTTTCACACAGCAGTTTCCTTCCCTGTGCATCTTCCTGAGGGAGCTCCGCACGACACCCACACAGAGTGGACTCACGGGCAGTCTGCCGCTCCCCCCGCCAGCTGCCAGTCTCCATAAAGTGGGACAGCTTACTCGTACTTTTGGGGTAACTCCCTCACGTAATGCGATGGAAGCCTTCTGTGAATACGATCCCCCCTTCAAACCACACTCAGTGCACCTCCAAGGAAGACCCAACACAAAGGAATACTTTTCTGCGTTATATCTGAGCTGCACCATTTCCACCGGGGAAGGTTGAAGAATACATTTATTACCTTACTTGTTTCTCAGTAGCATACAAATGGAGCCAAAACGTGGCTGGGTGATATTCATACATGAGGTATATGTACAGTATCTGTGTGCTTGTACCTAATCCCAAGCAGTTGGAAGTTACGGAAAGGGAGCTCTGGGAAAGATGGAGGTGTGCCTCAGGACTGCAGGCATTGGCAGTGTATTTTGGGAATTCCATGTCAGAGTCGAGTTTTGCGTTAAGTCTTAAGTGACATGAGGCTCAGTAGCATCTTTATTTTTTTATGTAGTCCACATAAATGAAGGAACTAGGTCTTCACCAGCAAAAGGTCCACACCATGACCTCCCCACCCACCCACCAGTAAATCAACCTATTTCACAACCTCCAGGGGTGCTTTCTGTGAGTGGGAGCAGAGGGAGGGGTCCTAACAGAAGATACTCCACTTTTTAATTACAGATAGGCATAAGTCCAAGCTGCAAAAATTGCAACTCCATTCAGATTACTGGGGGCATGGCGAGACCCAGCCTTTGCACTGTTTAGAGGAAGAGGGTCAGCTGAGAAACCCATCTCACAGACCTGGCTCTCTCTGATAGCCTGACATGGGGCAGCACCGAAAGCCTGCCCAACAGCAAGAGAATGTGTCGGGAGAATGCAATCCATGGCATAATGAAGGAGGAAGGACAGCATCCCCTACTGATCATCACACAACAAACACAGAAGGATCCAGCTGGGAGGAGAACTTCTAATCAAAGAAGAATAGGTTGGATGAACCCAGTGATAGGAAAGCTGCCTCTGCTGAAGAGAGAGGAAGTATTCTAATGACGGAGCCACTGAGGTGAGGGAAGAGGAGAGAGGAAAGTTGATATTAGGATTTCTTCCTTCTGGGTCAATAATCTGAGACTAAATAACCCCTTGCACCTTTTGCGTCAGGAGTTTTTCAGCGTGTCAAAATGAGAATTTAAGGGTATTAAACTCAGCTCCTAGTGCAATTACTATGCAGATGGTGGAAAATAAGTGTTGGCAGATTTAGTGTGGGTGCTTGGTGAAGCTTGTATCTATAGAAAAGGCAATGGGCAAACACTAAAGAGGAAATTTCAATTTCTTCACAGCTCTGGAAGACGTGAGATAATCAAAAATATTCATAGGAGCTGTTTAGATTTTTCTTTTAGAGAGAAGTGCTGTAAGCTGCTAGTCCCTCTCTGTTTTGCTGTTATGTACAGGTTATCTGCAAAGGGCAGATCATAGTCTGGGGATCTATTTGCTGATTCACAGAGTGTGATGTGGAAAGCATTCCTCAATGCCCTGTCCTGCTCTGGTTATTTCAGTCCTGCGGTAGCCCGGCATCCAGGTCTGAGCCACAGTACTCCATGCCCCACCTGCTCTGAAGCCCTAGCTGCTGCTGCTGCTGCTGCTGCTCCTGTCCCTTGATCTGGTGGGTGTCTCTTGTCATTTGGGGACAGTCCTCAGTGCCAGCCTCCTCCTGACCAGCCCTGTTCTCCCATGCCAAACTTGTTAATACAGCCAAACTGAGCTGAACCTGTTGTGGAGCAGTCATCAGGTAAAAATAACCTTTTAGAGCCCTGATTTGAATCCAGATACCCAGGACATTATACATATTCCTATCTTTCTCCAACTATCATACAATCATCTCAGCTGAAGTTGTTTTTTTTTTTGTTTGTGTTTCCCACTTCTCTGAAGAAAAGGTTCCAAAGCTCTCCCTTGGATGGAGTTTCACCAAGGACTGAATTTTTCTTTCCTATTTACTTCTAGTCCGAAGCAGGCTGTCTTGGTAGGCGGCCTGACAGCACGAGCTAGTCCCTGCATGAGCACTGTAACAAACGAATAAATATCCTGTCTAAGATACAACATTTTCCAGTGTTGATTAACCTGAGCTGAAGAGATGGATACTGGCTCCTGGAGACTGTGCTACCAGGAGAGCAACAGTAGATGAAATTTGTGATGTGCATTAGAACCAGGCCTTAGTAGCTAAGGGAGTAACAGCACCATCTACCATTTAAGCATTTTGTGTCCCTGCATGGTGAAGTCACGCCAGAAGCACACAGGAAGTGTTCAATGGCCACGCTGTGTAGAAAATCCATCAAAGCCCAATTAAGCTCAAATCTGAAAACCAGGCTTGGTGGCAGCATAAAAAACTTGAAGGGGAGAAATAAATCTCTGCTTAATCTCTCAGAGAAAACAACAGTGGTGATTCAATGCAGACATGGTACAGTGCAGCAGTGGCTTCCTCTGACAACGCAGAGAGAGAAGAGTTTCAGAGCTCTGCAGAAGTGACCCGCTTCCAGGCTACCTAAAATGCACTTAGGTGCTGTGTACAATATGCACAGGCATGCTGCAGACCTAAGGGAAACTGAGAAGGAGATGAACCATGAGAAAAAGACTCTGTTTTCATTCTGGTTTTATTGGTCATTCCTCAAAGGGTGGAACTGCTGAAGGGACCCCTATTTGGAGAGCTTCAATAGCTCCCCAAACAGGAAAAAGAAACTGGTGCCAACTCAGAGTGGAAGAAAGCAGATGGCATGAGCGAAAGCGCTGGAAAGCCATGGTGAGTGACTGCATTGTCACTCAAGGATGGGCAGGGGTTGGACAAGATCACCCCCACCCACAGTTACATCTTTGCTGTCTCAAAAAGGACACTTCAGAAGTAAGAAACAGGTTGTGGCACCCATCTGTCCTTCAGTGATGGCTTTATAGACTGGTCAGTGTATAAATGGGACGTTCCACACACACAGAGCTGGTTCTTCTCCATTGACCTCTTTTTTGCCTTGGAGTGAATTTTCAGATTTTTATATTGCTGCACTGGAACTAATGAGAGCATCCTGCTCAAGCTGCCAGAATGAATTAGAGGGATAATGCTGCACTGATATTCACACAGTCTATTTTTTCCCCAAAACTTTAAATTGGTTGAAATCCAATTTTGTGTCTCATTTTTTACACTCAGTGGGGGAATTTTCTGGCAGTGTTTCAGTCTGGAGAATTTGCTTCCTGAATATCATACTTCTTCCAATCATAAGTCTGGAGGGAGGTCAAGCTGGGCAATATTCCCTTTGTCTGTGAAGAGAGATGCAAACTGTTTCTCATTAGAGAAGAGGTGGAGTTTGAAACCTCAGATCTGAACACCTTGGAGTACTGAAAACGAATCTTTCTCCAGGGTTCTGCCCCAAACCTAGACTGGACTAGCTCCAGCCTGTTCTACTTGGTAAGCTTTCAAAATATGGCTTGCTTTTGAACTGCTACAATCTGACAGGAAAAAAACACACCCAACCCCCCACCCTCACCCCCTCCCCAGAAAGAAACCACCCAGGAAATACCTGTTGCTTCAATGTTAATCCACATGTATCTGAAGAAAATACCATTTCAGCACGTGTACTAACCACTAGGCACCTTTTCAATTGATTTGACATATCAAAACAATTAAAGCTGTGTCTTGCTTGCAAACAGGCAAGCAGTCTTCCCAAGCTGCATCCATTCCTACCAGAATTGCCAATATTTCCAGTAACTAAGTAAATCAGAAGCAATAGGGGTCCTCCTTGCTGGCAACTTCTGATCCAAGAAAAGAATATTCTTTAACTACTTTGAAGGAATGTTTAAATTCTGTTGAGGAAAAAGATTTGTAAGCTGCATGAAGAAATCAGAGGACGATGATCCCCAAGGGTTAAAGATGATGGATTTGACCTTAGTCTAGAAAAACACATAAGATTAACATTTAGTTGGAAGTTGGATCTTAAAAAAAGATCTTTTTACTTCTAATATTTGTCTTCTCTTTAAAGTTTTGAAATAACCTGAAGGAATGCAAGAGTGAAGGCCCAAATATACCAAGCTGACATAAGAAATATTTCACTTAATAAGTAAATTTATCTTGCACATGGACTCCGGCTTTTGCCTTCAACAGGCAGACAGAGAAAGCTCAGGGTTAGCATTTTTCTCCAATATCCTATTAAGTTTTTTATCAGGAGCTGCCTCTCATGAATATATCATGAATCTTCCGTTATTTGGTAGGATGTTTGGAGTTGTTATGGCTCAACTCTGTGACTCAAGAGATTTCTTTCAACAGGGAAGACAAAAGAGAGGAGGCGTCTTGTGTAGCTTTAACTAACAGAAAAATCCTGTGGTGCTAGCTCCATCACTCCCTGATGGAAATAGACATACATTTGCTGTCCAGGCAGAAATTGCTCCTATTTACCTTTGTTATTTATCCTGGGATGCCAGAAATCCTTCTTTGTAGGGTCATTTCTCTTTCTTTGACTAGATGGGGAAAGCAGTAGGTGTAGATCTACCCCAACCTGTTCATTATGTCTATATCAGCAAGTAAATCAGTGCAATAGGAGTGTAAAAGTGGATTGAAGCAGCTGGTGCTGAGGCTTTTCTGCTATGCTACATGAAGCCTGGGGAGTTTATTTCTGGCTAGATCTATTCTGGTCCATTGGACCTAATATGCCACTTGTACATGCGATTCAAAGCTGTCAGAAGGGCCAGACATCAACTTGGTCATTACGTCTTATATCTACCTTAGGATTTGGAGCACATTTGCTGCACATTTGGAGTGGAGATTCTAGTTTAATTTTCTCCAGAAGGAGTCTAGTTCATGAGCATCAAAACAGTTCTGCTAACAAAGCTGGTGCATGGTAAATTGATGACTGGGAGATTTACTTCAAAATCCCACTCCTGCTCTGGAGCAAAAATGTAGAGGCAGCCTTATGTGATATGTGGAAACAATTCATTTTGTCCTTCCAAATGTAACTTGATTTGTTTTTTTGTGTGTGAAAATATCTCCCACGAATGAGATTTCTGTCTTCTGAAGAGCTTTGTCAACTTATGAAGCTAAGTGCAGGAGCTGATGGAGAGAGTTATTTCAGCATCCCCAGGGGGAGAGGAGAACCGTTGTGGTGGGTAAGATTTAGTAGCACTTTGTAATATATGTATCATCCTTCTCCGAGGCTACTCCTCCTGTGCTGTTGCGTTAGTGGCCATACCTATGACTTCTCTGCAGCCAAGACTGGCTAACAAGCTGGGTCTGAAGAAGGCAGCTTGATTTTCTCCCTGTCTCCTTTAGCTGGGTGTTGTGCTGCTGCCAGTGGTTGTCTGTCATTATAAGACTGTCCCAGTCGGTTTGAATCCTTACAAACTATTTGACTTGTTGACCTGGTGCAACAGCTAATTCCACAGGGTGTCTGCAGTGTGCTAAAAAATAACAGCTTTCTTCTTATCACTTCTAAATTATGTGCTTTTTAGCTTTGTAAAAATTTCTCCCCCTGCTCTGGGACGAGGGGAAAAGAGGAGCATTAAGTCAGGATTCACCACAGAGTTCATTTTCTTCTTTAACTGCAAGCCCCTCCTTTAAAGTCGGAGCCTGCTTTCTTTAAAATTAAAGGCAAAACACCTACTGACTGCAACAGGAGCAGGTTCAAGCTTTTACATTTCTCCTTTCTAGGATAAAATCACTCCCAGCCTTTGTGATCTCTTTGGAAATAGAAGCTTCTGCTCCCAAAGGAACTGCTACAAAAATCTGGCTGCAATCTGTTCACATGCTGCCGAGTCCATGTGTTTGGAGATGCACTCCCAGCACACAGCACACTCAGAAAAACAGATTCCCACATCTTTGGTTCTCTTCTTCCCTCTGGACTTAGACATCTTCATTTGGTTACCTCCAGCAACTCTGGGGTCTGTGCTGGCAGTGAGGCGTCAGGCAGAGATAAAGGAGTTTTCCTCATCTCCCAGGATACGAAGAGGATTTATAGCTAGTTCTCCGGAGCCAAACAGTGCCAAAGAAGTGCAAGAAAAGCAAAGAAGTCTCTTCAGGCTTGCGAAGGCCTGGGCAGTCACCAGTCAATACTGACTTTACCAGTATCGAATCAGTGTGCCTTTTGGTGCCCTCTCCTTGTCCACTTGGCTGCTTCTCACTGTTTTCTCCCCTTCTCTCCTCCCATGCAGCACGTCACACACCTAAAATATTTTTTTCCTTGCTTAACAGGGAGAAAAAGCTCCTATTTTCCAGTTCAGTTCAGGAAGTCTCAGGGGGGATGTTGTGAGCCTTTGCAGGACTCCACCATGCAGTGGGGTGTTGGCTTTCCCTCTGAATATAGCCAGTTCTCACATGAGTCAATGCAAAGGTTCTCACCTATTCATTCCACTGAATAACAGTGAGATGGGCATGCAGCACTCAGTTTTGTCCTGCTGGGCACTCCACTGCAGAAAAGCACCTGCATTACTCAGTCTTAAGGAAAGATGGCCTGCAGACATTGGCTGCTGAAATCAGATGGTGAGATGCTCTTAACTTCACAGGGACAGATTTTTCCCTCTGTCTTCAAGGATCATGGCCATCCGGAAAGATCCAAATAGTGAAAAATTAGACTTTGCAAAGGTAAAGCTTGAATTTCATTTCTTGCCCATGCCAGCACTTCCAGGCATGCAGCAGCTGAAGGGTTGTGAAGCTGGGACAATACTGAGTCCGAGGTAAACAAGTCCTGTGAAGACAGTCATCAGGATCACCAGAGGCTCCTTGGCAGTCTCCCATAAGCAGCTGCCCTGCTTTGCTCCTAAGAGCCTGAAGTGTAGCCCTGCCAGCACAGCAGGGAAGAACTCCACTCCTGATGTGAAGTGCTTGGCTAGGTGTGTGCGTAATTAATAAGCTTTTCTGTGAATAAGAAGGAAATTGCTTCTCTCATCTATTTTCTTAGAGAGCTATTTGCAACAGAAATTCTTTGCACAGCCTTTGGTGACTACTTTTGGTGCTATAAGATACAATAAAAGCTGAAGGGTCACAGCACAATTTATCTTTCGGAAAGAAATGATAACATTCATGGGACGGTTCATGGCTGCACTCATAGCTGCTTTGTAAGCATCAATTTTGAGTCCAAGATCACTGAAGGAGACAGAGAGAAGTAGCCAGAGAGACACTTACAGTCTCCTTAAAACAGCCAATAGATTGCTGGTGTGGATTGTAAACTAGGTCGTGGGAGATGTGTTGTGGCTAGTGCACCGTGCTGTGTGAAGCAGAGGCATACCAGCACCCACATATGCTTGTACACATACCCAACACAGCGCTGTGCAATGCCACTGTGGTTCCCAGCACTGTGTGCCTGCGTCAGGAACAACTCTCTCTAAAAAGCAGTAATTAGTTTGGGCATCATGCTGATGTGGATATGCTGAAGCAGTGCACAATATAGGCAAGCTCTGAAATTCAAGTCACTGAATCAAATATGGACTTGGGTTTCTTGTGGCATCTGAAGGGTTTGTTTTTTACCCAGTGTGGAATAAGAACAGCTTTGTAATTCTGGAAACTTGTCTGTGGGATTGGAAAGACTTTTCCTGCGCCTGTTGTTTGTGGTCTTACATCTGACAGTGCAACTGCAACATTCCATTGATGCTGAGTGGAAGTCTGCTGTTTTGAGCAGCAAAACACAACAATATCAGTGTGGCTTTGTTCCCACCAGGCTCTGAATCTTAGGCCCGGCTTACAGCACTGAAATAAGCAACGTGTGAAGAACAGGAGGCTGATGGGATCTTGGATGGCACTTCTGGGACACGCAGTGTGTGAGGGACTGTGTCTACAAAAGTCCTTTCTGGGAGAAGCGGTGTCTGTCGTCCCAAACTCTTGTGGGGAGAGATGGCAACGTTTAAGGTGCTTTCCGAATCTCCTTCCCCTTTTTCAAGAACCAGGTCACCTGAGTCTGGTCACAAAGCAGTTTATAACAATGACCACGGGTGTGCTTGTTGCTGTTTAAAAGTACAGACTAAACACTGCTAAAACTGAAGTCCAAGTTGTTTGGAAGTTGGCCCCGTTTTCACCTCTGCAGGTCTGTCTCTTGTTCCTCCTAAGTACAGACTGGCCCCCCATGATAAGGGTTGTATTTTGAGGAGTACAATATGCACAGAGGGAGTGATGTCTCTATGACCTGTTTTCCCTGGCAAGGAAACTCAGTGTCATCATTTGAGG
The DNA here is from genome assembly GCA_013399475.1 of Chauna torquata. Taxonomy (NCBI): domain Eukaryota; kingdom Metazoa; phylum Chordata; class Aves; order Anseriformes; family Anhimidae; genus Chauna; species Chauna torquata. The sequence goes on along the minus strand of VXAL01004000.1, from coordinate 771,348 downwards.
TGGTGGGGAGAACGCTCCTGCTTGACGTCGTACGCATACTGCTGCTTAGGGGGCAATACTGAGCAGGCATCTGATTTACGAGGTGGGGTCATTTGCTCTTTCTTTTTATCTGTTGAAAAGCATCTTCACAGCTCAAAGATCCACGGAAATTAAATGACATGAGAAGAAGGCCCCCTCATTGTTTTTAGTGCTACTGCCTACACTTCAGCCAACGCAGTTGGGACTCAAGTGGAGCACTTACGTCTCCTTCCTGGGTGGAAGGCAGATGGGAGCAGGAGATATAGATGAAGAGGGAGAAAATTAAGTGGTGTAAACTACTGACACCAATAGCTGTTTATCTCAGGCTGTCAGCTCAAAACCCAAGTTAGCTGTAAGCTACAGTTATCGCAACCTGGCATTTGTAGGAAATGAAGTGTGGTTTAACAAATAACCACGGCGTAAAGGTTTATGGTGTTGTGTCCCTCTCCTCCTCTTCTCAGTGCTGCAGCAAACTCAGGAAAGTCGGTGAGTAAGGCTGCATCTCTGGAGATCACACTGTTCTGCCCTTCTGTGATCACCCCCCAAGAACATGCATTTTATGGCTCAATATGAAACACGTTCAACCTAAAAAATAGAGGACACAAAATTTACTGAATATTTACCAAAGCTTTCTTCTGGTACGGAAGTGGGCAGAGGGTAGGACCCTACCTGCTGCTGTGTTTGTGAAATGTTAATGTAACTCCTGCCAGCAGCTACTTAGGAAACAGCACCCGGGAGCAGTTTGCCAGAGGCCTCTAGAAAGGTTTGGAGCGAGGTCTCACACCTGCATTTCAGGGACTGCCTGAGTCTGCACTAGCATTTATACGCAAGGAAAATGCCCAGTCTTATGTCAACAAGGTGGAAATTCGCTGTTTCTCGAACCATGAAGTCTCGCTCATTCAGTCTCTCCTTGTCTGTGCAATGTTTGCCACAGAATTTTCATGTACTAAGAGACATTGGGACCAATTTATCCAGGTCATTTCTCGTGTGAAACTTCTTCACACAAGACATACCACATCATTATTAATCCATGTACCACATGTATCTCTCAAACACCTGCATAACAAGTTTCTCTTTAAATAACATTTCTTATTTTTCTGAGTTTGTCAACTCAAAAATCCTAGGTTGAAACTGTAGTTGTTTGAGGTCTGTGTGCCGCTCCAGATTTCAATGGGGTTGTTTCGGTTAACAGATGTGGCCACATTTACAGCTGGTGTAGGGCAGCATGGTTCCCCTGAAGCCAGGGGTGGTCTACATAGCTCAGAGTACTTCATTGGGTTCATGTTGTCTTTTTTTGTTTGTTTGTTTTCTAAACAGTTATTTCTGATTCTCCTACACTCATCCAATAATTTTTTTTGTATTCAAAGAAATTTGACAAATATGTAAGCTGTAATATTTTGAAAAACAGAGTTTATGTTGCTGTTTGAACTTTCAGAGCTTTTCTCCACCTCCATACCTTTGTGGACCCAACCTGGTGTTATTTTATTTCACTTGTGACATAGCTTGCCAGACGTGTCTGTATATCGTAACCTTACATTGCTATCTCTAAAACTCTTTTGGGGTCTGAACACCAATATCTCAACAATGCACTGCACCAGGGTCTGTGTTATGGTATTTAAAGCTGATAAGCTGAAATATAATAGCCCCTTTTATTTAGTAGCTGGATGATGTAATTGTCCTGTCTGCCTTAAAAATTGATCAGTCGATGGAAGGCACATTTTAACCTGCCGACTGCTTATAAATGGTTGGCCATGAACAGTGTTTGGTGTACTTGGTATTCATAATTTATTACTTTGGTTGTTTGGAGTAGACATTGAGGTCACATGGTACGAATCAGTTCCTACACTGGCTGGATCCAACTCCTTAAGACAGGTCTCTGGACTGAATAATGGCAAACAATTACATGATGACTAGTTTAATAGCCTTCTTGAAGGGAGAATTCAATAATATTTGTCTCTGTAACATTCCTGTTATAATTGCTTGCTGGAATATTCATGTAAAAGTGGCACCACTGCAGTCAAAACAAATCCCTTTCAGGGTCTGACCTGATATTTATAGACTATTTTTTGTTCAGTTTCTGTCTGAACAAGCATAAGGTGACACACTAATTCTGATGTATATAAGCTATAGTACATCATGCAGTAATAATCAACATGTTTCACTTGGCACAATAAACACAAGAACTCAGTTTAGGCTGATGAATGGATAACCCAGAATCTGTGGAATTTTTGGAGGACCATCCTAGGCTGCAGAGAAGTGTTATACAACTTTGGGAAACATTTGACCCTCCCAGTGTTTGGGGTTTCTACATGCCACATTCATGCGAGGAGGAATCTTTGGAATGAAGAAGGTAATGGAGAGATGAAAATCACATCACTTGGAGGTTTTAGCTCTGGGCTCAGGCCAGCTGGACGTAGGTTAGCAAGATCAGGCTTTGCCTATATTTGAGACATGCACTGGTTTTAAATGTCCTCTAGTGAACTTTAACCCTTTAGCTTGTCATGCAACAAATCAGCGAGGGCTGACAGACTGTCCAAGCTGGTAGTGGCAAATGTGTGTTGCCTTTGTATTGAGTTGGAGTGAATTCAAAGACACTGAATATGGTAGAAAATCTGTTGACTTCAAGAGATAATGAATCAAGATTTCAAGTGAGCACTTGGTGATGATTTTCCTCTTTCTTCCCAGTCCTGGTAGGGAAAACTTTCCATGTTTAAGAGTAGGCCCTTGAGATGAGGCAAGATGGTGTGACGGTTATGGTATGTGTGGAAGATCAGTCTTCCTCTGCTGTTGTCACGCATGATCTGCAGAAAAGAGACTGAACTACAGATGTGCCCAGCTTACATCTCTGTCTCCTTCACTGGCTTGAAAGCTACAAAACAACAGTGCAAATTTTCAGAGAGGAAATATTATCTTTCCATTTTTCTGCACTGCCTCAGATCTGTGAGGTACTCAAGCAGTGTAAGCATAAAGAGGTACTTGTTTCTGTGTGAGACAATAGTGTTCTTCCTTAGGAGGGTTATTCTCCTACAGTCATGGACAATGGAGCAATCTCATCTGTAGCTCAGTTACTGTTGTGCAGTACCTGATTTTAAGTAGCTGTCAAGATCTCTCCTTCCTGCAGAGCTGAGAAGGTATAAGCAGTGTAGGAAGATGAGGCTTAAATGAAATATGTGTATGTATAAGTATATGTATATACAGAAACTGGAAGAGAGGGAGAGAGAGAGGGAAGGAAGGAGTGAACAGAGGAACAAGTGAGTATCAAAAGCACTTTAGGATCCTTCAGGATGAAAGGTGCTACAGAAATATATTATCACTGTTACTTTTATCAATAGAACAATATTGCTAGCTCACTTACTTCATTATAGTCCCATTGCAACACTGATATTGTTACCTGGCCTATTTTAAAATGGATTGGACTTTAGTTTTATCTTCTGCTAGGTAAGAAATTACTCTGAGAACTCCAGCTAATGTGCTTCAGAGTGACAAAACAAGTATGTTTTATGAAGCCAAATAAAAGTTTGCTTCATCAACCACTTCAGAGTATAAACAACTACCAGCCATCTAAGGGAGCAGACAGCTTTTTATTTAATCGCAAATTAAAAAACATAAACCACCTTAAACACAGAGCTACTGTCACATCAAATCAATATAATAATTGTGCTCAAGCAGTTGTAAGGCACACAATGCTCAGTATCTTGCATACTAAAAGTAAATCAATCACCAGAGCAATAAGCAAGTCTTATAATATATGAATAGATTATGGTATATTAGCACATTTTGTATTGTATGACTGCTTTTCCCAATAAGCGGAATGTGTTTAATACAAAGGGGGAATTTTGTCATCAGAAAGTTGTTAGTAATTCCTTTTGTTCTGGTGAATTCCTCTTAATAAGAAAATCACTGGAATAAGGCAAGAGATACTCAGGTCATACTCAAACCCCAAAGCCAGGCTTTGCTGCAGAATGTGAACGGTTCTTCTTGTTTTTAGGCTGCTGGATGTGAGGTTTTAAAATATTTTTTATTAAATGTAGTAATGAGAAAATGTCTTGGAGACGGAAATCCTTGATCTGCTTGAATGGTTACCCACTGGCTTACGGAAAAAAAGGTCTTAAAACAAATGTCTAGAGTTTTGCACTAACTTCATCAATAACCCAGGATTTGGTCTTGTTTTCACTTGACCACTGCAAATGTCTCATGGGTATGGAGGGAGAGATGCTTTCCCAGTCAGGAAGGGTGACTCCACGGATCACTTTGCATATGAACGTTAACATCTCAACTAAAGCTCTGGATCTAGTGGGAAGCCTGAAATCACATCCAAGCCCTTAAAACACCCTTCCAGACCTTCTTTATCCTTCCCACTACTTTTTGTTCGTGCCATCGTTTACCTGAAGGTGAGGCACAGAACTACCTTAGTGAAGTGAGTTACTTTCCCACTAGTGCACTGAAGAGAGGACACTTTTGGGGCAAAGATCATGCCGGCTGATTCATCAGATGCCTGAGAGGAGCAGGGGTCTTTGCTGTCCCCCAACTTACAGATCAGTTGTTGTTGCAATCTGACTTCTCTTGGACCTAACTTCTGGTGAGGTACCAACTGAATTACCTTGTGTAACACTTCTGAAAGCTTTTGGTACCTGCTAGGTTGGCAACAAGAGTGCTGAGGGGGGCCCTTACAGTGATACAGAATGACCACGGAAACGGAGATGCCAGATGCTCCAGGATTCACAGCTCACACTTCTTCAAAAATGAGACTGCTTTCCCCTGTGACCACTCCTTCCCTATCCCAACATCTTTCAGCTCTGTCCTCTTACACTACTGTCAATAAACACCTTACCAGCAAGGCCAGTAAAAGTCTGAAAGCCTCCCCTTGATGCTGGGGGCCACTGTCTTTCGCAGCAGTGCTGCTCTCATAGCTTCTCCAAAGACTGATTTTAATCCACATACTTCTTGTAAATAAAGCATTAGGAGTGCTTGCATTTGCAATATTGAGCTGCAGGTTACTGCTGCCTTTCTTCTTCCTTGTGTTCTCGCTATACCTGAAAGCCTAGTTCCTCTTCAACCGCCAAGTAGCCCCAAGTGCATTTCAGTAACTCCAGGCTTCCTGGTGCATGTTGATGCTACAGAGAGGGATGTAGAGGTTGGAGTAAGCTTGCTCTTTGCTCAGATTTCTCACCACAGCTTTTGCTCTGAGCTCCAGATTACGATGGCCAGATTGGTGAAAGCCAAAGAGCTGACTCAGAAGAGAAGCTTCACATTGCTCTCTGCCAGTCTCTGCAGCCAGGGAATTTGAAACTCATATAAAGGGTAATAAATGGGAGATTATTGAGGTAGAGCTGGAGAAGAGCCCAAAGGAAGTTATTGTACAATATGGAAGTCAATTCTTTCCTAGTGTTAACTTGTTGTCTTTTTCTCTTTGCATCTGTACTTTATTGCCCAGATCTGAGAAAGACAAAGTATTGCACCCAGACACTAGGACACCGTTGCTGCTAGGTAATTCCCATCCACAGAGCTTTCAGATATTTTACGAAGATGGCTGCAAACTGCTCCTGAGAAACTGAGGCATAAAAAGCTGAAATATGTTCCCTTGAAAGCCAAAGGTAGAACTAGGGAAAGAACTCAGGTGTCCTGAGGCTCCCGTACATGTTGCTGCCTGTGCCACATGGTCTTGCTGGTCGTGAGAGCCTTTCGCTTTCTGTTTGAAGGTTGTGCCAGGGGTTCCAGCTTGGGGAACTGCCATGGCACTGCTCTAAAAAAAGCAAGAAGTACCAACCTGATGCAAACAGAGATTTATGGGGGGGATAAAAGTATTAGTGAGGAACCAAGGTGCCCACAGGACAAGTCCCAGAAGCATTTGGCAGCCAGCCCTGAGTTCTCATCTTCAGCCCATTACCCTACTCGTGTTTCAGGGTCTGTAGAGTGATAGAACCAGTTTATCCAGATGATACCAGGGAGGTGATAAAAACGAGTCACCAATTAACTCCAGCTATGAGCATTATGTAATTGGAAGCATAGGGCCCTGCAGGGGGCTGCTTCCCTGGGAAAATATCACATGAGGTCAAACACTGGCACTTCTGCCAGGACCAAGCATGACTATGTCAACTCGCTCTCTCCAAGGCACTAAGCCTCTCACTGAAGTGTCATCTACTCTGTCAGCTCCTGAAGATGGGCTGAGAGAACATGTCCTCGCACTGGTGGGTAGTGTCTTGTGTGGAAAGGGCCAAGATCCTCTTTCCACTGGGATTGAATTGCGGGTCGCAGTGGCTGGGCTGGAACCTGAGCTGGGTTCACCCTAGTTTGTAAAATTAGGCCATTTGTTGCTCTGGGCTGGGATGGGTGCCTGGGGAAGGGAGAAGGTGACACGGGACACGCTTTGATCCAGGAGGTCCGGTCAAAACCCAGCTATGTATGTTGGGTGATTGAAGCTGCTTTCTGGTCAACATCTTAATCTCCTCTGAGTCAAAAAGCCAGGAACCAGCAAGAGGGGCAGATTTCAGCCGGGTTGGCTTCGATTGACATCTTTTTTATGAGTTGTGCTCTGATGGCAGATGTCATGCATTAGCGTTATTTATGTATTAAGAGACCTATAATTGGAGACTAGCGTGTCCTCATCACAGTTGACCTTATTTATGGAGGAACTGACATCTGAATGTCAAATTTGCATCTGTGACTTTTCTCCCCCTAATAACCACTCTAATATGCAAATACTGAATGGCAAAAGAATGAAAATAAATAAAACAGCTATTTTGGTTATCTCTGGGAAGATTTGTGTTTGCTGTGACTTCGGAGGCCTTACTGAGATTAGACTCTGTCACTTAATCAAGAAGCAAGTGAGAAAGAAAGACATTTCAGATGCAGGAATATGTGAATTGTGAATTGTAAATAGCCTGCAGTGCAATCTAAGGGAAGAAGCAAGTATAAAGCATATTACAGAGCCATTTGCAGTTCTTTATTCAGGTATAACTGACGCTTACGGTTATTTCGTTAAATATTCTGTTTATATGCTTTTCCATCATGAATAAGGAGTTATCCTGGTCCCCAGAGTGAAGGAGATTCACAAAATACCTGCATTCATGTGCTAAAAGCGAGGCATTAATGGAGCTATGTAACTAAAGGATATGAGGTATCAGCAGGGAGAGGATCAAGGGAACAAAATGTTCCCTGCTGCAGTGGTAATTCTGCCAGGAGATGATACCAAACAAGGAGAAGAAAAAGAGCCTTTGGTGCTTGCCGTGATCTGGGTAGGAGACTTGGAATTTCATGTTGGAAAAGGATCTGATCAAAGACCTTGGCTTTTTGTGTCTCAGAGCGCTTTGGGATGGCCCAGCAGTGGCACACTTTGTGAGCAGAAGCTCCTTTGCCATCACAGGAATGGGGCCCATCATCCAGCTGCTCTCCTACAGCTCCTTCCCATGGCTCTATCCCGTGGTCCCAGGGATCAGGGAGATTTACTCCATGTAGCTCTGATTGCACCAGGCTCCTTGTAAAACTGATGGTGACAGATAAGCACTTCTGGAGGGTAATTTGTATCCCCAACAAGCTGAAGTGCCCTTTCTCTTTCCATGGTTATCTGGACAGGTGATAAGACTCCTAATTTGGTGCCTGAGGTAGCTGCCTAACTTCAGTGGTATGAATTGCTCCCTCAGGGTTTGCAGTTACATCTCCAGGGACACATGATAATAAAACAAAACAAACAGCCCAGGATTTTCCAGGCATTCTCAGCACAGTAACTGTTTATGAGGAGAGCACAGAGCACAGACCAACCCATCCCAGACAGACAAACCCTGTCTGTGTTTGCCTGCTCTGTTTTCCTTGTGACTGTGTGAGTGGTCAGAGCCCTTCTGAATCCTAAGAGTCCACTTTCCAGATGGAAAGAGTCTGCTAAGAGTCCACTCTCCAGGGAGGATGGAGTAGAGGGCTAACTCTTCTGCTGTTGAGGGCTAAATGTGTTCACTAGATGCTGAATCTTAACAACCATCTCCTTTGCTCTCTCCTAGCAGGCACTGCCCTCTTTTGCTGAGTACGACTGGCATTTTCCAGACGGTGAGGGAGCTCTGCAGCACACAACAACAGTCATTTGATATAACCAATTGACATTCAAAATTTGTGCATAAAGAGATGATGCAAATTATTGTATTACAAATCTCCCAATTAATATTTTGAGGATTAGCACTGAAATTGTTGGAAAGCTTTTTTTCTAACGCTTTCTGAGAATTTTTTTATTCAAAACAATGGTTTTTTTTCAAAGCTGTAATAAATTTGCATTAAGAAGGTTAATTGTATGAAACACCAGAATGCAAAACATCTCAAAATTGTTACATTTCAAAACTTGCTGATCCGATGCTAACTCTTTCCCTCCGCAATACTGTTTTTGTAAAATTGTCAGAAGTGTGACTTAAGAGGAAAAAAAATCTTTGGCACCTTTAATTGTGTGGGAAGTAGGAAAACACTTTGGCTGGTGGTCTGCAGGGCCAGATTTATGTACATGATGGAGTGCCAGGCGTAGAATTATAACTGTTGCTATAAAAGAAAAATCAGGCCCTGTCTAACGCAGAGGTAGAATTCTCCTCCATCACGTTATGTCAATAAGAAAAGCATCTATCTTGTGGCATGAAAAAGCAGGGTGCTCATATGAGCTAAGTTTATTCCAAGAGGGACAGGGGGAGAGCATGAGGTGAGTTGGCCCATACAATGAAGAAAACTATAGATTTCCCTGTGTTATTTGCAGAGACCTTATCTGCTTGGTTTGCAGATGGCCAAGGGGAGATGCTTTCAAGGCCTTGCTGGCAGACTCATCCATGGAACTGAAACCTGTCAGCATGTGATAATTTGTGTTATTCTATATTTAGTGCAGCAAGTCACAGTTGCAGTTGTTCGTGTCTGGTCTTTAAAGTGTCAAGGAGAAAGGAAGGCTTCCTTAGACAGGCCTGAAAGTCCCTGAACAATCTCTGCAGAATAGATTTTGCTGCTTCATTTCACCTCAGTCAATATCACCATTTATTCTGATGATCAAACATGAGGTTAAATAAGGGTCTGTTGTAATTAACATCTGTAACTCACAGGTCCAGACGTATTCGTGACACATCTTTTGCTCATCAATACAGAATTGCAGTTCCTCAGTCCACATGGATGGTCTTGGCCAGACACAGGCTGTTTTATTCTACCCATGGGCCTGAGCATCCTCCAGGATCCAGACTCCATGGCCAGCTCCTTTCTGTACAGCCAAAACCAAAATTGCAGTGTAGGTCTGCTTTGTTTCTACTTGGACTTTGTTCTTCCAAATCTCTCTCTTGACAAAATCTGAAAATTTTGTGTTCTGCTTGAAAATAAATTTTTTAAAGTCCAATTTTGCCACTTGCCTGAGATAGAACTGAAAAGACTGGAAATATTGAACTCTCTCCACATCCCACATCCCCATTGATCTTGGGTCAAAGTGTAACATTTCAACACAATTGAAATTTTAGTTCAGATGTCAGCTCTTTAATTTTTTTTTTTTTTTTAACAAAAGAAACCCCATTTTCTTTTCAAAAGCATGTTTTGAGCAATAACATGACAGCTTTCAATTCAGAGACTGTTACAAGTGGGACATGCTGATATTATGTTTTGTTTTTTTTTGCAGAATGAAATCTCATGACAATCAGGAAATTGTTGTGATGAAAACAACCTTTTGCAAACCTCTCCCTGTCCCCCAGCAATCTGACAAAAATATTATCCCCATGACACCCCTCCAAACTGTTCTCTTTTCTTTTTTTTTTTTTTTTGGTCTGTCAGTCAAAGTGAGTTTAAACTCAACGGCCTGGCTAATCCTTGGCTTCTTTGCTTGGATCAGCTGTGTTGCAAACCTCTGTGCTATGTATACCTGTTCTCCAAATAGAGGCCTGAGGCAACCAAAGCATTTTCCATGAGTCATGGAGTAGCCACCAGATAGCAGTACTATTCCACTTGGGCGGACTGGGGCTGCACGGTGACCCAGCCTTATCTGGCGCCTCTGCCCCAGTTCTCAGTGCTAATCCATCCATTTCTTCAGTTTCTCAAATCTTTTCAAACAGCACAAGCCCATGAAAGTAGGAAAATAAATGGAAATCCTACCTCTATTAAATCTTCCATAACAAGTGCATGTAAAACTATTCACAAAAAAAGAAAAAAAAATCATGATGGGATTCAGTAACTGCTGAAAATGTTAGGTCAGGACAAGAGACCCTAATTTGTCTGTTTTCTGTTTGTTTCAGTGGCAGGTGAAGGAGAGCTTTTTTAATTATTTTTTAAAGAGAGTGAGACAAGTGTTGGTTTAGCAGTTTAGTCATCAAAGTAATTCCACTTAGAGAGCTGCAGGACTCCAAAGAAACATGTTCATGATCTAGGATTAACATCCTTCATGCAGCAATGTAAGAGCTATGCTGACTTTCTCTGTAGCATACAATACAATAAAAAGGTGGTGATTTTTTTTTTTTTTTTGGTAAGGAGGCTTCTATAGAAACTGGATTACAAAATATTTCTTAGAATGGAATGAGACCAAGCAGTGAACAGAGAAAAAAATTACACAAAATAGTAGTCATAAAGACATTGCCTGGTGAATAAATTTCAGCATTCATAAGATCAATAGCAGAGTATGAGACAAATTAGGAAGTAGATGCAAGGAGAGCAGGAGAAATTAATTTTAAAATGAATTTTGAAGAGAAATGTAGAGCTGATGAGGCAAGGAGACAAGCCTGATCCTTCCAGGTGGCAAGAAATTCCCAGAGGACCATCACAGCTCCTGCTCTGGAAGGAGGAAAGAGCCTATCAGGGTGCAAGAGAGGAAACCAGCTCTGATAAAGCTGGCGTTACAAATTCCTGTACACTAAAAAAGTCATATTTTTATGCAAGGTACAGTGAAGTACATTTTGTGCTGCCTCACAGAGTCCCTAGAAATGTTTCTTGCCCTGGTGACTCCCACAGTAGCTTGAGCTTTGCGGCAATGGAGTAGAAGGGAACGTGCTCTTAGATGCCAAGGGCCATTTTCCAAAGTTGCTGGCACCTAATTTATGAGTATGGAGTGCGCACAACCAGGATCTCACTGATCCTTTGGCTATCTGGGCTAACTAGCCCCATGGGCATAAAAGGCATGATTTCTACAGGTGCAACAGGCATCAAAAGACAGAAGCATGCATGCACAGCCATGCCTGTCCATTTCCCATTTAGAGATGATACGCAGGGTAAAACATACATCCAAGAGAGCAGGTGTCGGGGAAGGCAGCAAGCCAGTCAGATTGTCATCACCATGGTGAAAAAGGGGGAAATGAAGTTGGCTGAAGATCAGGTTGGGGATCCATTTGGAAGAGATTTAGTCCAAATTTTTGCAGAGAAGCTGTTGGGAAGGTTGTGATGACAATCTTACGTCCCAGCTGGTTGGTGAGCCCAAAGGCAAGTGCATGGCTGCATGTGCTCTGAGAGGCTGAGGGTGGAGGAGCGAAGTCCAGCCACATCACACCTTCCTACATCCCCACCACCCACACGAAGTGGAGCCAGGGACTTTTAAAGTCAGAAAAGCTCAAACCCTCTGTGTAGATCACAAAGCTGGAAATAGCTGAGGTTCTCCAATCCGTGCTATCAGTAAGCTCTGCCAGGTAATGCTGCAGAGAAAGGTTTCAGGCATGTATTTTATAGCATTTGACAAACATAATATTAGGCAATATGTTTATTCCTATCTATGTTATTACTTCTTAGATCCTCCTTTTCCTTCATAAATGGGAAGAAAAAGAAATATGAGGGAAAACAAACCAGAGAAAGATAACCGAGAAAAAATGAAGTGAAGAATATCAAAACTGAATGTTTCACATAAATGCTTTATTTACAATAAATAAATAAATAAAACTATGTTCTGAAGAAAAAAAAGATGTTTTGTCTCGGATCGTGCTTAATAAAAACAACATTCATTCATGTGTGATTTTGATTTTTCCATTTTTCTACCACCTCCTGGTTAGCATCATATGAACATTGTAAGAAAAACAGCCTGGCAAATAAAGAATTCATAAAGGCAACCACTGTGCTTCATTCCTTTCCTTATGCCATTGACCCTAGCATAGTGATGAACTGGAGGCTGGTTATTAAGATGCAATCCAAGGAGCAGTTGGAGTTATATTCATGAGGGAAATAGTTGCTGCAGCATTGGTTTTCATCCTCGCTCTCACAAAGCACCCGATTTTGTTCATAGAAAGTTGAGAGCAAAATCCACTGTTCATATTTGCTTCTTACAACCTGGAGATTAAATATCCCATCCTAGGTATGACAACTGCTATTCTGACTACCCCTCATTTCAGTCATTCTCTTTCACACTTTAAAGCTAATCCTTGCTCAGCAGCTGTAAAACTTGTGATATGCTCTTTTTCTTTTGAAAATCCAGTACTTCTACTGGTCCTTAAATAAAGTAGAAAAGCTCTTTTGCTAATTTCTGGCTTGAGTGGAGAACCAAGCTCCTAGTACTTAATATTTTTTGTCCATTAAAATAATTGCAATAATTACATGATAAAAAACTGCTTAGAAATAAGGTAGATTAGCTCAACAGTTGCTGTACTGCATTTGTAGTTGATGGGGCTTATTGTATTAATCAATCGCCTGCAACTCAGAAAGATGGCAGAAGTGGAATGGGACTTGAATGTATCTAACTTCCAACATTTGAAAGAATCTGGGTGAATGTGCATTGCTGCTGTGGCCAGTCTTGGGTAGGAAACAAGGCAAAGGACAAGCTATAATTTATACCATAAAAAGTAGAAAGAGACAAAACCTGCCACACAGTCTGATTCCAGAAGCTCATGAAACGTCAAAGAGCAGGTGCACATAAATAAGTGCAATATTTCTTTTTAGATCCTGCACGCAATTTTAAACACCTGCAGAAGTCAAATGAAAGGCCTGCAAGCTGAAGATCTGTACATCCACTGGAAGCAGCACACTGTGTTGTAAAATTCATCCCCACAACTTGCTCTGATCCAGCCAATCTTTTCGATAACAAAGTATGGAATAGGTTGGCAAATTCAAAGAGGTTCCTGAATTTTCATCGAAATCCTTCCAAGATTTTTTTGGGTGTTGTGATATATTCAGGGAGGTACGGTTCATTTTCAGCCTCCAGAAAAACTGGTCTCACTAATGCTGAGATGCCGTAATAGTTTATTTTTGTAACATTTTTAACGGTATTTGAACATGTGAGGTGAGTCTCACTGAAAAGTCTTCTTTCAGGCAAAAAACAGCTCAACATTAAAAAGAAATGAAAATAGTCCATGATGGCTACTAATAAAATTCCTAGTTTGTTGGGTTTTATTTTTAAACAATCTTGAAAGGAAACCTTCTCCCATAACTACTGTGGACCTGTAGGTTAATTTGTGCTCTGGAGCAGGAATAGGTCAGAAGCTCTTCAGAGACTCTAGTGAAACAATATCTACCAATATCTCTCTTTGGCATGAGCAGCCAGAGATTTATGGAGCAATAAAGAATATTATTCAGATTGCTTAGATACTGATGTCCTGTTGCCTTGACTCATTGCTTTGTTTTTTTCTCCCAGCGTATTTGTCAGAATATGGATGTTGCTACACATTACTTGCTTCTCCCTTCCTTTCTGGGTTAAATCCCAACACACCCTCATTGAAGAAAAGGCTGCAACTGTGCACAGTTTTTGGACAGTCTCCTTTTCACAACTCATTGTAATTGACCTTCAACAGGAGAATTACATATGTCCAAATTGGTCTGTCTGTGGATACTCCCATGAGAGGATAAATGGCTATTGAATTTAATGGGATTCTTGGTGCCCGTCAAAGTTAAACACTATGTGCTTATTTGATGGGACAAGGGTTTTAGCTTCTTATGTTTGTAGAACACTGAAAACATTTGTCAGTATTTGATCAATAATACACAATGTTGATAATAAGGGCCAGGATGCAATGAAACCTATCCTGCTTTTTCAGTGCCAATTAGGAAGGTAGAAGTATATCTTTTGTGCAAGTGTGGTGGGCTGGAACAGTAAATCATCCATTGATAAATCTCTGCTTTATGTATATGCCATAAGGAATGATGTGCATGTATTATTTTTCATTGTTATGGTGGGAAGGATCAGATGGGTCAACATTTTGCCCCCTGTTAATTGAGTTGCAATTTTTAATATTTCATGACATTTTTATGACATTCATTGCTTGTGTAAAATGTGTTCTTAAACTCCAGTAGTTACTTAGCTCTTCAGAATGGGCAGGAATCTGTACCCCAAGGATGCACGGATGACAGTTTCTGACTGTAACTTTCACGACTCTGGGCAAAAGCTCTGCTTCAGCTAAGCAAGTCCTCAGTGCTGAACTAGTGAGCATCTGAATTTTATTATCTGCAATAAAAGTGCATGAAATGAAACCAGGAAGCGCCTATTTGTCAAAAACACCCAGAGCCACTGAATCACTGAACTGTGAGATGACGCATTGGTTCCTATTAGGTCTTGAAATGCGAGACCAGTGCATGTTACACCACATAGCACACCCTGCCTTCACTGGTCCTGGAGGCTCAGCCCCAGCACTGCAGACAGCAGATGCTGCAACAGCAAAGCGCCCACCTAACATGGGAGACTCCTGCGTGGCTCAGGGAGTGGAAACCTTGATTAGAAATATCCTCAAAACAGGTCTATTAATCTAGGTAATTTTTCCATCCTAATACCATGGAGCTGTAGAGAGTTGCTGGTCTCCTATACAGATGAACTTGAAGCACAGGGCAGACAGTATGAGAAAACAAGTAAAATACAAAGTGTCTCCCTGAGCTGCTTCAAGTTTTCATCAGTGACCCCAGCAAGGTCTGAGCTTAGGATTCGAGGTAGGTGGTGGTACAAGGGTGCTCTGGAATGGACTATAGTGCAGAGGTGACTACCTGGATTTTTAAGGGCATCACCAGGGTCCTATTGCTCCCCTGAGGAAAAGAAAGGGTGTTGTCCGCCACCGTGGGGTGCAGCTGTCCTGTGATGGGGAGCAGCACAGATTTCTGTGTCTCCTGAGTCTCAGATGTGGTGGAGTGGTGTTGGGTGAAGCTCCCTCTATTCTCCCAGGTGAAACTGCCTTGGACTCATAACACAGCACAAACACAAGAGTTTCTGTTCCATTTATTCGCCTAAACTCATTGTCTCTGGAAGGGAGTTTCTTCTCCATCTGTCTGCATCTTGGGTAATTAATGGGCAGAAGGGATGTATAGAAGCAATGCTGCTCTGAATCAAAAAAAGTATATTCCTACTTTGGAAAGGTGTATAACATGGGTTGATAGGCAGGGTGGGAAACTGCAGAAGAATCAGAACTGAGAGTTGTAAGATCAGAGCAGTCAAAAACAGAAAAAAGCTTATCCTGGAACAATTAGGTCACCACAAACCAAGATGAATTCAGCCTCCAGCCTAGCTCTTGCATGTAGTTCAGTACAGACCTCTTTAGTATCTCTCTCCAAAGCGGGACTTTCATGTCTGTATCAGTGCCCCAGTTTCGCAGAAGTCAGCAAGATTGCTGATACACTGAATATCAGAGGTAGAGGGGTTGGCAGAGCTGGGATCGCTGCCAAACCAACTGAGATGCACTCAGCCAACAAGTGCTGATTCCATCTGTCCCAAGGTAACGATCCCAATGAGCCGGTATGGAAATCTAACTGGTCCGACCAGTATATGCTGGGGAAATGGTGATGTAGGGATGCAAAACAGCCTCCTGGCTTCAGCAACTGAGGAAGGATTCAGACCTGGACATCTTCATGTACCTTTGTGTGTCTTTGTGTGGTCAGCTGCTTCTGGTATGCAGAAATGCTGCAGTATTACTTCCAGTAACCTCCTTCTAATGACAAGACAAATCAAAAGAGAAAATGAGGAGAGTCTAGGTACTGCTGTGGCTTTGAGAAGCTCTCTTTGGAGGTAGCAAGCATTGTATCTCTACCTAACAGGTTCCTAATGCTGCTCTGTCCTGGCAAAGAGTCAGAATCTCGGAAAGCAAAAAGGACATCTGGAGCACACAGGCTGTTGCCGACTTAGCATTCTTATTATTTTTGTTTTGCAGTTACTCTGTGCTGGCATTCAGTGGCTAAAATCCAGCTTGAGGAAGGCATGCACAGACAAACAAAATCCCTGCCCCAAACAGCTCACATTTTTACTTTACAATGGTACTCCTTCAAGACTCTGTCATGGATGATGTTATAAACTAGCACATAGACAGACAGACAGAATTTTTTCCTCTGCTAAAGTCCTTCTTACATTTGAAAAATCATCTATCCTCTTTTGAGTTACTTTTTTTTTTTTTTTAAATTGATCAAATGTCTTTTGAAACTTTGGGTCTGTTTTTCCTGCTTTGTTGTGGAAGCAAACAAGACAGATTTATGTCTCCCTGTAAAACTTCAGCCTTGTTTATAAATTGCTTGTGATTGATTAAGTAATAAAAGTGCTTTTAAGACAGGGAGGTAAATCTCTTGGCTAATTGCTCGGTGCTTTACATTATAACCTTCTTATGGCGACTGGGCCGGACAGCTCTGCTGTTCCTATCTCAGGAGAGTCCCAGTGGAACAATCACCCCCAGCATGCTGCTCTGCCCTGACTGTCACAAGACAGAGACCGATAATTAATGGGTCAATAAACAAACCAAGTGGTGCAGCTGAAACACAAGAACAAATCTCCCCTTTTCAGAGGTGATTTCCTAGCAGGGGATGATATCAGAGGCAGGAATGCCACCAACTTCCATCCATGGCCTGGATGAAGTTCGGCCTAAGCGCAGGCCCTCTGCCTGTCAGCTACCTCCTCTCTGCCTCAGTCAGAGAGCGCTGACCGAAGAAATCGCCTGTGGTGACCAGGGTGTGATCAAAGTGGATACAATGAAGAGTAACTTGGAGGCACTAGTGTGATTCACATGAAAAATGCTTTTACAGCATGGCTATGTTTTCTGTTTTTGATACAAATTAGGGACCCAGACCATGTCGGACTTCAGGCACCATAAAAATACGCATAATATGTATTTAACAGGAGCTCAGCAATCCTGGATTTATTTTTAACTTGCCAAAAAAAATTGTCAGAGAGAAAGAAAGGGCTGTACGTTAATTGAATTCCGTGGCCTGCTTGGGATAGGTCCTATAGCAAATGCTGGATGGAGAGAACTTTCCAACAGTAATTTTGATACAGTTCAGCAGCACACAGTTTCCATCCTGCAGCAGCCGGTGCAACAGTCCCTCCTGACTTCAGGCTCACACAGTTACCTCAGATCTGTCTCTCGGCTGACATGAGCGAGCATGCTTCTACAGCCCTTGCTCACCACAAACACACACCAGTTGGCAAATCCAGACTCTCTTCCAAGACCTCAGCAAGGTACCAACTTTCTTCCTGGGCCCTCAGAGTCAGAGGGTGTGAATGCACTTCCACCCTCGCCTCCTTTTGTTATTTTTTAAAAAAGTGGTCAATTAGTCTCTTGACTCTGTGGCACCTTCCCGGTGTTCATCAGCGTCAGAGGCAGGAGGCTGATTGCTGGGGTTGATTGCGGTGTCAATGCCGCTGATTACAGGGCCTTAATTGCGATGATGAGAAAAAGACTAAAAAGTCACCGAGCCTTAAAACCCTTGAGGAGGGTGGGCACTGCTTCTGTGGAGAGCTGGTGACTGGGCCAGCACCTCTCCCTCACGGATGCTCCATAAGCACTAAGATGTGCTGGGGTGAAGGTTACCTCAGAAAGACACTCTGTATCAAGGATTTTTTTTTTTTCTGGGAGGGAAATGAAGGTGGCTTTCTGAAAGACTATCCAGACCTGCACCAGCAGACCTGTCCTGGGACTGCCACAGCTTCATCAGGCACTGTCATAGTGAGATGATGTTGACGGAGGTGGTTGCGACTGCAAACTGCTGGATGCAGCCAGGCCAGGTGCGCCCCCCCTCGCCCACTCACCTGCCTGAACAGGTACATGAAGTTAGTGCTTGAGTTTTTGCACACCTGTGTGGTAAAAGATGAACTAGAAGTAAATGAGACCTCTTTATCATTAAAATCAAAGTAATGCTCTGACTCACAAAATCTGCCAGCAGGCAGTTCTGCCTTTCATGTACTCACAAACATCTTGGTGTGGCATGACAAGATGACCCCCCCCACCCCGAGTGGAAGCTAGTATGTCAGGGAAAAGAGCATTAGAGACCTCTAGCCTTAAATATGCTCTTTTATACTCTGTGTATCTACTTTACATATTCATTCCCTTAATTACATAGATTATCATACCCCATGTTCAGTTGTAATCCCATTTACTTGTTTATATTTGCACCATGTTTGCATTAACACCCCTGTCACGGCTTCATTATTATTATAGCCTGTGCCTGCAGGTGTCTTATCAAAATGCCCAGGACCAAAGCCACCTGGGATCTAGTTTACCTGCATTCCAATCTAATGAGCAATCATATCCCTATAGTCTGCTCCCCAGTTAATGCAAGGTCAGACTCCAGATTTCAATTAACACAAAGCTACATTACCCAATCCGGCTGAAAATCAAACAAAAATCAGTGCACCTATTACTCATTTACTTATGCTTGGTAGCAGAACTAATGAACGAGGCTTTTCTGAGGTCTGGGATCTCTTCAGCATGCACAGCTATACTGCTGCAAAACCTTCGTATCATCAGTAAGACCCAATACAGCTTGACATAAGAAAACCTCTGGATATTGGGTGCAAAATGCGCTGTCTTCTTCCTATGCCTGGCCTGACACACATCGCTTAGCTGCCTGCTCATATCTCAAAAAGCTTTCATTGTCTTTGTTGGGTATTTTATGCCACCGTTCTGGATCTTAATTATATAATAACTGAGCTAATCAGACCCAGATGTAATAAGTCACAGGGGACTATTTTGTTTCCCCAGTCCCCACCTAACACATGCTGGTTCATGCAATTAAGCAGCCCTTCTGCATCCTGGTGGAGTGAATGACAATGTCTCCGTCAGAGTGCTTAGGCACTGATACTGCCTTGGACTGAGTTGTCTTCTCATTTTCTTGTGCACTCAGAGAAGATTAATGAGAATTCATACTGAGGGGAAAAAACATGATATTATATTTTGCTGGCAGAATGCACATACAATAAAAAGTATCTTTTTTAATAAAAATCAATGATGACTTAAAACACACAATAAATGTTGCAACATTAATAAAAGATGCTACACATATAATTAGACTTAAATGTGCAGTTTGCCCAGCTATTTACAACCCACATTTCAGGCCTTATCATGCTTCCAGCAGAGAGTGAAATGGTGTAAAACAGATGTCAGATGGAATAAAATAAATATGGTCTCAGTGCGAATAAAACAAAACAGCATACCGAAAATTCCCGACTCCAGTGTCACCTCCCCACAAACCGAAGAGAAGGAGTTAGCATGAAGCTCTGAAGCACACATGAAGGTTACTACCAAGCAGAGTTAAGTACGTGCCAAAGCAGAAACCATGAAAAGCACTAGTGGGTTAAGCAACATGGAAGGGGACTGATGTCTGAATGCAGCGCCCTGAAGAAATGGCACAGTTTATCTGCCTACTTCAAGGCCAGGTTGATTGTGTTATATAGTGCTTGACAGATGTCTGTGCAGCCAGTTCTTAAACACTTGCCACGTTGGATGCTGCAGTCTTCTCACACAGTTTTTTCCAGTGCCTCACTAGCTTTCTCATTACTTGGTTTACCCTGATATCTGATCCTGGTGCAATTTGTTATTTCTTGTCCTGCTTGCTCTGAATTCGAGAGTATTCCCTTCTTGGCTGCAGCCTTTATGTATGACAAGCATAGGTTTTTATTCCTCTATCCCTCCCTCTGATCTTGTCATCTGTAAGTCAAACAACCCCATTTCCCTAACTGGTTCCCTGTAGGTCACATTATCCAAACCAATTGTTGCCATTCTGTATTTATTTTGTTGATCACCCTTGCTCATCACTTTTGTGCTGAATTTTAAGCCTGTCTTCCAGTGTGATTTTAGTTGCTTTACATAGAGTGTTGTGTGCAAATTTAGTAAATTTATTTGCTATTTTATCATTCTGGTTATTAATGAAAATATTGAGCAGCCAAAACTAAGAGGCACTGTGTAAATTCTCTGTGCGTAAATCGTCTGTGAGACATACCCTTCTCATCTAACAGCAAACCGTTTATTACTCTGGATATGGCTTTTCAAACATCTCTTCACAGAAAATATGAGTATGTTTCCTTAGTTTATCATGTGTGTGCAACTACAGTTAAAATTTTAGAAAGCCAAAATGCAGAACAGCTACTATGTTGTTTTTAGGCATATGGTCATTTACTCTGAAAAGATAGTAGAATTGTTTATTATGATTTTCTTAACATAGACTTATTATCTTCATTTGGTAATACCCCAACAGTGGAAGGAAACTGGAGGATGGGTCTTGATGCAAGAGGGAAGGCATTGCCTTGCATGGAAATGTGTGGATGAGCTCCAGAGAGAGGGACTGGCTAGGGGACAGGGAGAAATAAGAGTGGACAAGCAAATCTCTCTATCTGAGTAAAATCTTGAGCTCATAGTAGTAGTTTTGTGCTGATACCATGGTAACTCTAAGGACACACAGAGAAAAGGATAGCAACAAATGCAGTGTTTATTCTGTTCAGTGATATGTAACTGTCTTACCCAATGAAGGAGGCACAGCTTGGAAAGACCATGTGCCACACACTGGGTCAGACTAAACTACCATAATGAACCCTTCTGGCTGTAAACCTGGCAGCTGTAGTGAGCTGTTTCTTCTGGATAAAGAGAGCAGGATCTGGCTCCTTCCAGATACTGCCAGTTTGGCAGAGCAGATAAACCAAAGAGGGGAAAAGAGGGATTCCCAGTCTAGTGTCCCGGATCACATGTGCCTCTGAAGTCACTGTCTCTAATGAAAACCCTGAAGAGGGTTTATTATAAGAAACCATATAATTTTATATTATAGTTGCCACCTTCTTGCAGTGGGTACCTGCATGGTGGAGGGAAACTTCCAGTGACCGCAGATGGCTTTAGTTTAAGTCCTAGTTAAATAGAGTTCAGTCACAGGGAGAGAGGAGGTGATGCCCCCATTTTGCATCCCTTACTTTCCTTATTTATTTAATGCAGCTGCTCCTGGTTGTGTGCTCCAGTAGTTGCCCTTTGTGCACTCTAAATAATTTAATTCCATCCTTGATTATTTATACTCTTACATACACAGTGACTTTTATCACATGCCCTGTTAGTCATTAGTTACCCAAGTGGGCTATTTTTAGCAATGTTAATCTTTCCTCAAAAGTCATTGCCTTGAGTTCCCTAATCATTCCAGTTGCTCTTCTCTGAGCTCCCTGTATGTTGTTGGCAGGGTGTACTGCACAGCCTTTTATTTTTTTGAAGATCCCCTTTGTGTTTTAATTCCAACAAGCATGAGATAGCACAGTGATGCTGGCTGGTGTGAGTCACTGAAAATGCAGAAAATGGGCAATGGGATGCTTTCCAACCTTGACAAGCTTGGAGACATGCAAGGTGTTGGAGGGATTGGAGATGCTGAGAGGGCAGAGAGTTGTGCTGCTTCAAGTGTCTGCGACAAAACTTGAAGTTACAAGAACTCACCTATTCTGGGGCATTGTTAAGAGCTGAAAACCAAGAATTGTGGCTCATTTTGAACAAAGTGGATTGTTGAGTTCTTGAGACTTTACCACCACCTTTTATCTGTGAGATGTGCAATTCCCAGCTGTGTGTGGCTTGGTAAGGTCTAAATAAGGACTACTGAATCTGTCTGCAAGCAGATGCAGATTCACACTTGAATTTGACTGCTTTCTGGCCTGCACTGTAAATTCAAATACCAGATTAGACCTCAGAGGAACTGAATAAGTTTTACCTCAAGATTTTTCAGCCTGATACTCAAACTGAGAACACCTTTCCTGTCTTGCATATACCAGGCAGAAAGCATCGCCCCTCCCCACCCCAGTCCCCTGCACTTATTTCATTACATTAGTATCCATTTAACAAAGAAAATCTGTCACGTATTTTCATGTTCCTTCTTTTTCCAGAAACTGCCAGAGGCTGGAAAACTGTCCTTCTTGTATTGTTACCATGGAGAGAAAAAAGCCCATAAACATCATTATTTAGACGTTTCATGTTATCCATCAGTGTGAAGCATGGAACAACCTATATGAACCTGCCTGACCTAAAGCACAGAGCACACATGCGGTACAGCAAAGCTAGGATATCCATCTCCCTGTACTGGTGCTCAGGGTCAGCTCTCTCGCTAAAGAATAACACCATTTGCAAGATCTAAATGCTCCTCTTCATCTCAGATCTCAAGTGGAGTTGGAAGATAGAACCCAAATCCAAGCACAGAGTAATTTTGGGAGAGTCTGCATCTGGTCCAGAAACTGGTCAAAATGTTGCAATTCGTCCCATCTCTCAAAAGTATGCAGACAGAAATTCAGTGATCTCTATTTCCCTGTTTAGCTTCCTAAATTCCCCTTCCTTTGTGTCCCAAGACAACCCCACTTTCAACTAGAAATCAGGACTGATGTAATTGGTGCTCAATATCTCAAAAATTGACACAACCAGGAGTTAATCTCCACTTGCATAATTTCACTGATTCCAGCAGGATTTACAGCTCCTAGTCCCTAGGCTGAGAATAATAAAGCCAGAGCAGTCTGACTCTTCTTTATTATCCCTCTTAAAGTTTATGTCTTCAAATATGGTCTGGTTATGAGTTAACAATACTGAAAAGATCAATACCAGAGTCTGACTAGGGGAGCTCAAAACATGTTCATAAAAGTTAAATTAGAATCATAAAATGATTATGGGCTCTGGGTTTTCTTTTCTTCTTCTTCTTTTTTTTTTTTTTTTTCTTGACTGCGCTGCCTGTTTTGGGTGGCAGTTTGCTGGCCAGTGGGGAGGCGGTTCACATCTCTGCTCCCCTCCTCTGCCTCCGCTGTATCTTCACTCAAGACAGGAAGGGCTGGAGCAGGATGGTGTGGAGACCCTTCTGGAGGATTTTGGTGGGCTTCAGGTCATGTTTAAATGCTCCTCATTTTTAATTATTATTTTTCTGAAGGAGGACTTTAATGGGTAGCTAGCAGAAGGTTCTCCAGAAATCCCAGAAATGGATGAGAAAAGCAGAAGATATTCTCCATCTTCACTAAAAGAACATCGTGGGCAGTGCCCGTAACACCCTTAGTGCTTTTGCTGGGTGATCCAGGCCAGGATAATTTCTACCTTCTTGCCCACCCCTGCAACACTTGGCCCATGAACGAAACAATTTTGCTATATCCTTTTAATGGTTTGTTCCCTTCCCATCTTCCCATGGACCATCTCAGTTTCACTAGGGGCAGAGTACAAAACTAAGTTAAAATACATCGGGTGCCTTTTTTTGTAAATAGTATAGTGATAATTTGTATAGTGATGTTTCTGTGAATGACCATATAAAACATGCAGAGAAATCTGATATTAGCTCATTGTTAGTAATCTTATGGTAGTATGTCCTATATCTGTACTTCCTGTTACTTGCTGTATTTTTAACATACTCATCCTTGCTGTGTCCAGTGAGTGCAGATTGGATATTACCCCAATTTATCAGAGAGCAGGCAGAGGCACAGGACAATGAGTTCCCTCTCAGCTGGGAGCTCTGGGGTGCAGCACAGGATGAACGAGCTCCTCAACATCCGAGCACCTTCCCCCAGCATCTCCTTGCTCTGCTGTGGTGCGTGCATGTGCGTGAACGCATGTGCACTCCTGCATGTGGGCGTATTGTGTGAAATATCAAACTGCTCTTGAGAACTACCTGAAGTAACTTTGCTCTCGCTTCTAACAAAAAACACTGTTCAGTGATTTACATTCCTTTGTAGTCTGATGTAGTGATTAGAAAATCTCCTCATTGTAGTTTTTCCCTTTAATGCAGCAACCAATGACCCCTGCGCTGTATTTGAGAGAGAAATGTCAGCTCTTCATGTGGAAATGAGTCAGCCGATCATATGTAAACATCAGGGGGAGCAGCGAGCATGACAGAGACCTGAGCGAGGAGAACATGAATTGGGCTTTAATCTGATCACAAATCTCGCTTCTAGGGAGGAGTGCTGCATGCTGCCAAGTGCCCTAGACAGCAGAGACAAGTCTCCAATTATGGATGTGCAGACTCAGGAGGATTAAAAGAAAGAGCTGGCAGGTAATGATATTGTGCTATTTTACTGTTGCTTTGTCTTTGATGCCAGCCTCGGCACCCTCTGTTAACCCTGTCTGTCATCACTGCCAGCCCTCTGCCTTTGCACCACCCATTCTTCTCCCAGCCATTGGTGCATGGAGAGGGGCACAGTCAATCTGCCCTCTTTGTTTTTCTGCAGTGCCCTTGTAATTTGCTAGGACTGTCATTAAACAAACTTTGGTTAGCGCATCCCATGCAGCTTGCCAGCAGGGACTCAGAAAGGACTAGCTAGTTTGCCTTCATCAGAGGGCAGATTTCCTCACCCTTGAGCAACTCAAAGCTGAAGCAGAGCTGCTGGGGCAGTTGCTGGCTGCTGTTCCACTCCCCTTGTCTGAGCCCTGGTATGAACGCCCTGCAGCACATGGATCAGGGAGCTGGCAGGGCACAGACTGGGGAGATCAGGTGGCAGGAACATGCTGTACTCCATAAACACCATTTACAAAGAGCCCAGATACTGGGAGGTGGTATCCCTTCTAGGTAGCTGTAATGCCTTCAAGATCAAGGCTGGGGAGAGATAGAGAGGGAGGTGGCTAAAAAAGGGCATAGCAGGAAGGCAGAGAACAGCATGGGAGGTCCCAGGTCAGTTCTGGGAGAGGAGGACATAGTCATACCAGATGGGCAGCTGGGGGTGCATGGCGATGGGTGATCAAGGGGCCGGATTCCTGGGTCACTCGCTGGATGAGGGGCAGTGAAGTAGTGAAGCTGCTTTAGATCTGTTGGGAGAGATAGGAGAAAGGAGAACCCCAAATAAGCTGGACAGGCAGGATGGCCACTGCTGCTCACAGGGAAGGGAACAACCAAGAGCTGTCTAAGGAGGAGAGATTTTCCAAGTTGTCTTAAAAAAGGATAATGGGTCTACCTTTGGGGAGAGAAGCACATTCAGGGCACAAAGTGTGCAACACACTGCACTCAGGTACTAAGGAACAGAGTTTAAAGCTACTGTACTTTATTTTCAATAGTGTGTCCCCTGGGCAGACTTCATCTGGGCTGTTGTTTTCCATCATAGCTGTTGTTCAGCCACTCTGCTGTTCCCAAATAAAATGAAATGAGGCAGGTCCTAGTTCAAAGTCTCTGCTTGGAGCAAAACCTGTTAGGAGACATCCACCAAGCTCACTCTGCTGTTGCCACTCACAGGGATATAGGGAGGCTCTCTCACTTTGAAAAGTGCCTGTGCAGCACTGGCATAGTAGCACACCACAGTGGGTGGTTACCTGCAATCTGGCAGCCAAAGTAGACTAATGATGATTAGTCTTGCAACCAGACTGCTGCTGCAGGCATCTTTGATCTTGGGTCATCTCCCTGAGTGCTGTTCTAGCAGTGTGGAAGGGAGTGGCAGTGAAGCTTTATGAAACCACATTTTCCCTGGCCAGAGCTCTGTGCAGCAGCTCTCCAGCCCTGCTCTCTTGGGTGCTGATGGGGAAAACTGTATTTCTCTGCTCTGACCTTTGGAAGAGATTCTTTCCCCCATGCTGAGATTATTGCAGATCAATGATTTTTAAGTGCTGACATAAACACAAATGCTACACTTTGACAGTTGTTAACAGATACTGTTTATTTCAGCAACATTTCTCAAGAATATAAAATTATGTTTACAATTGTATAGTGCCTTTAAGCTGAGGAGCTTGAAGTTGCAAAGTCTCACAAAGCTCTTGTAATGTGAATCTAATGTTATTGATGAAGACAAGAGAGCACAAAGAGATTGAACATAACAGCATAAGAACAGCTCTTATGGCTCTACCAGCTCAGAATGAAAGTCCATCTAGCCTGGTATTGTTTCTCCTGTGTGCATGCTAGTAAGGAAGCTTATCTGATACCCCCAGTGCTCTTTGCTTACAACCACCTGTGGCTCTATAGTTTCCTAAAACTGTAGCTGTTTTTTATGATGTTAATGACTGAATAGTACCTATGGACCTATTCATGAATCAATCAAGATCCAATAGGATCCATGGAGCCAGGTAATGTCTTAACATCAGCAACAAGAAGTTCATGATACATTGCTCAGTCAAGCCAAGTGGAGAAGAAAAAAAATGCTGAGGTCCATCCATTTCACAATTATACCATACTCTTACCTTTAAGAGGAAGATACAGAGGTACTAGCATTGCTACTGTTGTGGTTTAACCTGGCAGGCAACTATGCACCACACAGCCATTCGCTCACCTCCCTCCCCCTCCCAGATGGATGGGGGAGAGAAGTGGAGAAACAAAAGTAAAAGCTCATGGGATAAGATAAAGACAGTTTAATAGGATGGAAAAGGAAGGAATAATAATAATAATAATAATAATAATAATAGAATATACCAAGCAAGTGATGCACACTGCAATTGCTCACCAGCCGCTGACTGAAGCCCAGCCCGTCCCTGAGCAGCAGCCCCTCACCCTGGCCAGCCACCCCAGTTTTATTGCTGAGCGTGACGCCATAGGGGATGGGATATCCCTTAGGCCAGTCTGGGTCAGCTGTCCTGGTTCTGTCCCCTCCCAGTTTCTCGTGCATCCCCAACATCCTCCCTGGCATGGCAGCACAAGAAGCTGAAAAGTCCTTGGCTCTGTGTAAACTCTGATCTGCAACAACTAAAACATCACTGTGTAACAACCACTATTTTCATCAAAAATCCAAAACACAACATTTTGTGAACCTCTATGAAGAAAATTAACTCTATACAAACCAAAACCATGACAGCTACCTGATTTTCTCAAGTGCTGTCAGACTCCCCAGGAACTCAGTGGTAATGTTTTAAATTAGATCTCTACCTGCAGATTGATCTATACTTTTTTTTTTTTTAAATAAAAAGAGATCCATGCTGCAACCTCCAGATACGTATAGGGAGATATTTAAAATGAAAAATGATGAGAGCAGATTTCCAGCAAGTACAGAAGAGAAGTAAAAGCCTTGTGAAAGAGCACAATCTGTTCCCAGCCCTGCACTTCACTTGCATTCTCAGCTAGTGTAGCTGCAGAGTGCTGGGTAAATGAAGGTCATTGCAGTTACTTGCAACAGTGTCTAGAGGGTTGCTTCTAAGCGAAGGCTACTTCTCTCATTCCTTTCTGGACTAAGGCTGGAGAGGTTTGAAGACCACAAAATGCTGGGCAGGCAGCCCAATGTTGCCTAGAACCATGAGCTGAAAACATTTGAAACTTTCAATATTCCTCTTTTTCTTGTGATTATTTTGTAACTAACATTTACAAAGAGCTACACAGCTCTTTTGTGGCTCAGTTCACTGGTGCAAATAGAAAAGTGATTAAAAAAATCCAAAGACCAGATGGTTTGGGAATTTAAGAGAGTCTACAGATTCCCATTCTTATTGTAGGGCCCGAACCACTTTTACTACCTGAAAATCATTAGCAACTAATGGGCTTGGTTCTGAAGGAAACCATGACTGCACTAGGAGATCTCGTGCTCGTCCTTATGTTGGTGTTGTCTCTACCACTAGAAATACCTCCACCCACTGCAGGGTGTTACTGTCTCTTCCCCATTATTTCTATGGGGCAGCTGGAGACATCCTCATCAAGTGGCCCAAGCCAAGTTTTCATGTGTTGTGTGCTTTGTGGTGAATTCCCACTGCATAGGCTTTTGTTCCTGGGAGGCTAGTTTAGGGATGCCAGAGAAATCGTTGAGGGAAGAGACAAGAACCACTGTATTTCTATGTTTGTTAAAGAGTAATTGGCGGTCTTGCCTCTAAGTCTTGGTGGGGCTGCAGGTTGCCTGAAACTGGGCCACCCCTCAAGCTAGCTGTCTTCGCAGAAAGACTAGAGGATGAGTATACTTTAAGGCTGAACTGTTGTCTCCTGGGTCACAGCACAGGCTTCATCAGAAAAACAGTATAGGAGGAGCTTTCCGTCTTCATGTTTTCTGTGGGAATAACAGAACAATTGTCAGTCACCCAAGGCTTGTCAATCTGGCCCATTCCACCAAGACTAAATTTGATTTGCAATATGAATAAATTAAGACAGAACTGAAAAATGTCTGGATGAGGATTAATTAATCATTTAGAGAGTCCCGTCAGCTCTCAGGGCTCTACCACGGGGCTCCCAGAGCATCACTGGTATGTTCTGAAAGGCAGCCAATGAGCAGGATCTGATTCACTGCCTGAATTAATCTATATGAATGGCTGTGGGATCCATTTGAAAGCAGCATTGAGAATTGGCCTATAAAAAGACAGCCTGATTTTTTTTGTGGAAGCTACTTTGGGAAATGAATGAAGACTTTACAGTCTCCTTCAGCCATAAAAAAACATACACATCTCATGCTTCTGCTCGCCTATTTTAATTAAACCAATAATTAAATTTTAATGAAACAAAGATTTTCCTGAAAAAGTCAGCAGTGATTGAAGAGTTTTCATTTGGAGGAGGGAGGCAAAGCGAATGTATCAGGCCACTGAGCTTCCCTCCCCTAACAAATGTTGGAGGAAATACATGGCGAACTTGGTTCATGTAATGAGCTGAACAAGAAACACTTACGATTATGAAGCTGAGAGGCAGCTTGTTTCATATGGCTCTCCCTGGCTGTGTATTTTTTCCCTGTTTCTCCCAGGATAATGTTGTACTCACAAAGTCTTGACTTATACCTGGGAGGCCACTGATGTGTGAAGTCCTTAGGGATGCCACCACTGTCACACCAGCAGCCCCCAGGAAGGGTCCAGAAATAATCGACACTTGGCTTCTCGTTCCAGTGAGAAATGTGTAGACATGAACCTCTGTGGCCACTCTTAATTGAAAATGTCCTCTGAGGCAACTTTTCCTTAGAAATGAGTCAAAAACCTTGCTGATTTCCCTGAGCCTGTCTCCAGAGTAAGGCAGATTTACATACAAACTTGCTGGGGCAAAACAAAGGTTCACAAAACGCTACCCAAAGGACAAAAGGGCACAGATGTTCAGATGAACACTCAGGCATCAGTAATAAGAGCTGGTTGCTTGAAATGCACACAACTGTGCACGAAGCCACAGACTCTTTGACTTTAGGGAAAAAACTCAACCGTTGAATAGATGATGAAGTTTTCTTCTTTCCTCCCCTGATATCACTGCCTTTAGTTTTCCCGTGGTGGCACTGGGGACACTGTGACCTCTATTCTCCTTCTGCCTCTGCCACTGATGTTCTGTGTGTCCTTGAGAGACTCCTCGCTGACTTCACACAGTGTAAGCAGGAAAAAAAATGCTTGCCTAACTCCCAGAGAGGGAGTTATGAGAGTTGATGGATTAATATTCACTGTATTTTTTACATGTCAAGACCTATCGATAGGCACACCAGGGAAAGTACCAGGCACATCCAGGGCTAAAAGGAAGAGCTGCCACAGTTTGAATGAGAGGACTCGTCTGGGGATTGTTAGAAATTATGTCGTGTTTGTAGCAACCACCATAGATCTATGCAGAAGGGGCCTGCATTGCTAACACATCTGCATTGGTAGGCATTATTGATATATTCAGAGACTATGTGAAAATGACGTTGGATGATTATTCTTCTAACAGCTCTTCTTTAGTTTAGTTTATTTTGGAAACATGGTTGGTACAATCCTGCCCTTTCTGGATTTGTGCAGCCACCCTAAAAATGTATGAAACGATTGGCCTATTTAAAAATGTGTTTTACAGGGAAACAGAAATTCCAAAGATAAATTAGTTCCTAGAATTTTAGTGAAAGTAGGTGGCTGGGTAGAAGTGAGACAACCTGTACATGCCACTGATGAGAAAAGGCTTTTTCATTCAACTCTGGAGGCTCCATGGTTCAGGGAAGTGTGAGAAAAGGGCTAGTCCATAAGATTGCCCAAGTCACTTCAATTGGAAAGCTTGCACTTTCTCAGACACAGCTGATCAGCTGTGAAACTCCATTCAATAGGAGGCCAAGCTTCAGTAACTCCATTGCTTCCAGAAATAGTTTTTACCCTGGAAGATTTCCACAGGGTTTGCACTTTGACAGAAGGGTTCTTCTGAAATTTTGTCAAGCCATCTTTAGCAGGTCCACAGAGGTTCATCCAGGGAGGTGGAAGAGATCAGAGTAGGGAAAAATAAAACCTGTGATGGGAGAGGAGGCAGGGCCTGGAATCACAGGTAGGATCTATGGGCATAACATGGTATACCTTTAGTTAGTGTTTCCATTGGCTTCACAGGTGAGGGAAACTGGGCTAGCTCTTTTGAACTGCTTCCTTTTTGGAGTGTTTGTAAAAGTCACTTTTCTGCACAACCATCAGGCTGAGAGGTTAAAAGTATTTTTGAGTACTACAGAGCAAAGTCAGAAGGACCTATCCTTCTAAGAGATTGTCTTGAATCGCTTCCAGAGCCAAGTCTCCAGGAACCTTGCCTGCTTTCAATCAGTCAAAGCGAAATGTATACAAATGCTGTCCCTCAGTCTTACAGCTTCTCTCTCTCTGAGATGATTTCCTTCCCTGCAGTGCAAATTTCCCTGCGTTTCAAACTTTGTTGTGTTCCTATTCACAGGAGAACCATTCTTCATTCAGGATGGAGAGAATTTTAATGATACATGATTGTAAATAACTGCCCATTCTCAGTTCCAACTGTGCTTCTCACACAACCCTCAGCAATGACAGCCTGCTTCCAAGGCCTCTGTAGCACTGCTAAATTTATTATGTCACAAACCAGTATTCAGGGTCAGTCTTAGCAAAATCTCAGTGTATATACAGAGGCTCCTCCTGCCTCTGTATATATATCCAGAGAACTCAACTCCAGCTTTAGAGAAAGCCAGGCCTGATGGGCCCAGAGGCAACAGGATAGAAGTTCTCTTGCTTGTATTTGGAAGAACTACATGTGTATGCAAATGTAAACAAAAACAAAAACAAAACCACTTGTCATTGTCATTGACATTGCCGCCTCATGATACAGGGATAAAGGAGGAGTTTTCCTGGGAGTTTGTGTGTTAGCACTAGGTTATATTAGATTTAGAGAGCATGGCTTCTGATGCACCTGGGTGGTCGGTAGAGAAAGTCATTCAGTATTGATTGACAAATACAGTTAATACAGTTTAGTAGCCTGCTGTTGCTGGAAACATTGATTACATGGGATGAAGTGCTTGCAAACTTATAGGGAGTCACAGTATTTTTTACTATGGTGAAGGTCAAGTTTAGAGGTCTAGTGGTCAAAAATGGTTTCTTATTTCCTTGGGTGCTTCCTCTCTCTGACTCTCCTGAAGATGCCCTTCAGCCGTTGCCTCTGACAAGCTAGTTCGTATAGCACTACATATGAACTAATAGTGTAGCATTATGAGTCTTCCGTGATCTGTGCAGTCCCATATCTCTTGCATTTTGCTTTTTCTTTGCTTTTTATTTCTTAATGGGTGTTTTTGCTTGACCAGTTCAGCCCTGGCATGATATTCATTCACTGTGATATTCATTCATTTTTGAAGCATGTGCCAGTCAAAGCAAAACAAAAGGAAGTAGGATGCGCTACAAAGCCAAATAAGCTTCTACAAAATCTTGGGTGGGGAACACTTTTTGGAGTTAACTCTCTGTGTCCTGATGTGGTATCACCTGTAACTGCCCAACTTTCCATGTTCTCCTCTACTTGCTGGTCTTGTTAAAATGCATAACCCACCAGATTGCTCATTTGGTCTGAGTTCTCTCCTTTTTCTTTGTTTCTTATCCTCCCAGAACTACTTTTTTTTTTTTTTTTTTTCCTGGTGCCTTTGCATACTGAATACTGCTGTGTGTGTCAGAGATGCTAAACGTGAGACAAACAGAAGAGACAGATATACCACGGTTTGTTCTGCTAATGGGAAAGCTATATGTACTGCTGTGTCTGGCTGGCATAAAGTCCATTTCCTTAAACATTCAACAAAACAGATTCTTCCCTGTCTTGCACTTATGTCTGTGCTCACACTTTTGCAACGTGGGTGCCATATACAACTAAATTAGCCTAGAGACATTTTAAGCAGACAAAACTGATGACACAAGTGACAAAGAAAATAAGAACCAGGCTGTCAGGATAGAAAAAACAATCGTTTCCTTTTATAAGCAACCAAAAAGCTTGACACAGGTATGTCTGCAGGAAAATAGGGAGGGTATTTTGTCCAGCAGAAACATTTGCTGAGCTGTAGGTGGCTGAACAAGGGGCCTTTGCCTTGTACCGTTGCCTGGAGACTTGACAAAGGCAAGTAAGACATCAGTGCTGTTAATTTAACTATTACACAGTTATTTTGTCCTCTGCCCTTGCTTCTTCAGCACATCCCTACTGTTGTCCTTCGAGACAATACCAGCATTATGGGCTGCTTGGCGGGAGCTGAGGTAGTCACCCCTCCCACTGTGTGTGCTCTGTCAATGGCCAGAAAACTTAGCAGCCCAGCAAGGGGCTCCACCTGCTTGTATCTCAAAGATTCACTGACATAGTAGGTGTCTCCTCTCACAGCGGACAGGGAGCAATCAGTAACGCAGTGGGTAGATCAGACTTGGACACATTCATGGCATTCAGCAGCAGAGCAAGTGTTGTCTACCTGCTGTATCTGAGGCATTGAACAACACAGCAAGGGGCTTCGTAGGGACAAAGTGGGAACATCTGACAGCAGTCAAGCGGTTAAATACATCCTTCTCAGGATAAAATGTGTATGTGTGTTTAATATATGGCTGTTTTTCCATAAATAAGATTTAAATAAGAGCCCAACAAGGTATATTTCAGAATATTTGACAATCTGTCAGGGTGTAAGAAACATACATTCTACATGACAAATGAAAACTTTTATTCTTAGATGAAGGAAACGACAGCATGGCATTGAGCCAGCAGGTTCCACTCCTGGTTCATGAAACAGTTCATGATCATATTGATCGACTTCTCAAAGTTTGATTTGCCAAAATATTGTCCATTGTTATTCCAAAAGAGATCCAAAGTGTGCAGAGGGCACGTGAAAGCTGTTTGAGCCTAGACTGCAAATGCAGAGTGTATTTTCAAGTCTGGGTTAACATGTTATTACAGCAGGTCTCTTTATTTGATTCTATTAATTCCTTTACAAATGGTGTAGGTTTTAGGGACCTGGAAACAAAGAAGTGGGAGCATGCCTTTATATGGAAGCATTCCTCTTAGCACCTATCAGAAAGGGCAGCAATGCAAGAAAATATCCTCTGTCACATACTGACACACAGCATACTACGTATCCACCATAGGCTCTGATACACCTTCCCCATGGTCTTGTATATCCTATATCCTTGGTCATCATGCTGCTGTAAAAAGGAACTGTAGCATGTCTCTCAGAAGACAACCCAGACCATGCCACTATGCAGCAACAAAATGAAAGGCGGGATGGCAGGGATGTCTTGAGAGAAGCAAAACTCTGATTAAGCCTGCTGTTCCCCTCTCTGCCCCAGGCACTCTCTGCAGTGCCAGCCTCATATTAAACCAGTGTAAGACCAGCAATTTCCAGTAGCCTGTTTCTGACCCAGAAGATATTAACTTCCCATCCAGTGGCTGTAGGAGTCTTGGGTCACTTCCAGTAGCATCTGAAAATCAATTTCACCGTCATGACTTGTTGCATTTTCATTCCCATTTTAACCAATTCACTGCTGCAGAAGAGTAAATTATTTCATGGGCAGGGGGGATGTTGTTCAGGTAGACTTCAGGTAGAGAGGTAAACTTCTACATAGGCATTCACAAATGGAAGATCATCTCTTTTCCACATGCCTATGTACTAATATTGTTCTGGCAATCGCTTACAATAAACATTGTGCTTGAACAAAAGACAATGAAAATGAAGGGTTTGTTAGAGAAAATAGCATCCAAAAAGTAGTAACAAAAGCAAGCAAGCAAACAAACAAACAATATCCCTTTATTAAAATATATACTTTTCTTGGCTACATGTAATTTTGACAGCGGAACTCATTTCTCTATTTAATATAAACGAAACATGGACAGTTAACTGGATATTTTACACATTGATATTTCAATTGTGTTTCATAAAACTCAGGCTGGCTTTGGAATGAATAATGTATCCAATTAGATTTTTTCCCCGTTTTTAATGGAACCTAGCTGTTCTCTTATCTGTCTCACTGGTTTAAAAGTGGAAATCATCCTATTAGAAACCAAGCGTGCAATGTGAGCACAAAATTGGTGTCATTTTTATGAGAATCAGGTGAAAATATTCTCAGGTTATTCACAGGATTCCAAGCTGATTTTTGTTATTTGGACTTCATTTAATGCTAATGTCCAGAAATAGAATGAGTTAGTTACGCATTTCTTTGGTATAGACTCTAGATCAGAAATATGAAGTTTCGCTGTGGCTGCTCACCTGATTCTGGTGATATTGATTCTGGTTCTACAACTACTGTATTTAAGTCTTCTTGGGTTAATTTTTATTTAGCCTGTGAATTACTTTCAAATGCAATTCGGTGGGGGTTCACATGAGTAAGAACAGGCTGAATTCTGGTTTGGAATCAGTGAGAATGTGAAAATAATGCAGGAAAATTTTAATGTTATATACTTGTATGAGATTCCTACTTTTAATTTACAAATCAATAACATTACGGTTGCTAGGTATCTGGCACAGGACTTCTGTCTTCCTCTCATCATTTTGTTCAGAAGGAAAATTTCAAGATTATCTCATCCAGGCAGATTTTTAACCTTGCATCATTGTAATGCAATGCCATAGCTAAAAACATTTTTATTTTTTGTATAATACTTCTGAATGAAGGCTTGCAAATTTTATAGCGTTATAACATCTCAATGAGGAAAGCTTCAAAATCCGTTTTACAGGTAGGGGAAATGTAGGTTTATGCACAGGAACAAGTTTCTGTGGTTAAAATATTACATAGTGTCAGCTGATCCATGGTAATGGTTTCTGCATATGCTCATAAAATGAAATAATTGGACTGAATGCTCTTTTAATGCAGGTAAAATCATCCCAAATTATTTTACCTTTGCTATGGGTTAGAAGTGTGTGCACATATTTGCTGGAGATCAGATGACATCTCTAACTTGTTTGTGTGTCTGAGTCCTGGAG
Organism: Chauna torquata; assembly: GCA_013399475.1. Taxonomy (NCBI): domain Eukaryota; kingdom Metazoa; phylum Chordata; class Aves; order Anseriformes; family Anhimidae; genus Chauna; species Chauna torquata. The sequence continues at coordinate 736,271 of VXAL01004000.1, read as the reverse complement.
CACAAGAAAAGAAAATGACTGGTCTGAGCTTGTGCAGCTACTGCAGAGAGCCCAGGGGTCCTGCCTTTGTGCTTCTAATGCCCTCTCTCCTCCCCATAAGAACATTAACTCTGGCACTAGTAGGAAGCTGCAGTCATGAGTTTAATTTTCATCTTGTTTAAGGATCACATAAACCTAAGGGCACAGGGGAACCAACAGTGGCATCAATATAAACTTTAACAAGCTAATCTTCAAGCTGGATTGACAGCGTAATATGGATGGATAGGAGAATGTTTATGCTTTACCTCTGGCATTTGTCTCCGTGTAGGCTTCCTAACATATTCAGGGTTGAGGTAGGAGGCCTCCTATTCTTAGAAATTAACAACAACTTTGGAAAGTCAACAAAAATCTGGAAGCAATGGCTATGAGTAATGGCGAACAATTAGAGATTTCTGAGATTTATTGCTTTAAATTTGTTTTCAAAGAGTTTTTGAAGTACATCTTACGTTGATGTAAACATTGCTGTCGCTTTTGGGGTCTTTCATTAAAATTTATATTTATTAATCTCCCTGCTAATTCAAATGCAAGTTCTGGAGCTTTCTGTTGTGTGATGCTTTCTTGTACTCTCTGGGCACAACTAAGCTAACTACCCCAAAATTTTAAAAAACAAAAGAGATTTTTGTCCTCAAGCTTTGCTGTTTGCATTTTCTATCTCTTGAGCTGTGCAGTGAAATTTTTGCAATTGTTTCTAAAGCTTCTTCACACAGAAAAGAAGAACCAGATCATAGGGCTGTGGTAAGGGCTTATGGAAGATGCGATGCTACAGCAGAGGCCAGTGTTGAGTGCTAGGTAGAGCAGAAAGCTAAATACTCATCTAGCATCTTATGATGCAACAGGTAGAAGTGATCACCATATGATAATAATGAATCCCCACCAAGACGGTGGGGGCTCTGGTGGTGTAATTTGACAGGGAAGGGGATCCGAGGCATCCAGGCTGCCTGCAGCCATGGCCTGCTTACATCCATCAGCTCTCACTGCCTTCTGAACATTCACACAGTGGGAATTAATAGTTCCATACAGCTCTACTGACAGGTACAGTTGTCACAAAAAAGAGAATGAAGCGACAAAGTGGAAGAGCTTGTTTGAAGAGCTTGCTGAAAGAGCTTCTAATCAGCTCTGAAATAATTTTCTGTCAGTGCATTAATTTGTGTAAGACATAGTGTGCTGGCACTGCTCATAAAACCCATCACCTACCTTCCTCCTTCCCAGCCCATTTGAGGACACGGTTCCTGCACTCCCTTAGTTCTCTCCCCTCCTTACAAAAATGTCTGTTATGAGATTTTATTGAGTCCTGCTGATATGAAAGAAACCCTAAACCCTTGCCTCAAAGTCATTTGTCAAGTGTGTTAACTTGGAGACTTGGAGTGTCAGAGACTAAGACTGGCATCGGATGTTTCCCTTGCCTTTAGAATGAATCTCTTTGCAAGCAGGGACGGATAGATGTGGAGAGTATGGTGCACAACATGCTCTTACACCCTGCACCTCTTGCTACCAAACTTAACATCCTTCCAGCTTCAGGACTTTTTCTCCATTAAGGCCATCTGTGTTTCAGAGTTGCTACACTCCACTATTTCATCCTCCTGTGTACTGCCTAAGTCCTCAACTTTTTAAGACCCATAGAGCTCAGCCAAATTCCTTCCTTTAACTTACGGCAGGATTTCAACATGTGTCTCCAGAGACAGAAGACCGGTGAGATAAGATGGCCTGCAATAGGTTGTTGTTTCTTCTTTATGTGAACTTTCACAGAGCTACAGGAGAAAAATATAATGCAACTCTTCATTTAACACTTCGGTGTGTTGAAAGAAATATGCCTTCAAATGCCGGTCAAAATTCAGTGTTCTTTGGGTAGGACACCATCTCTCAATCTAAAATATGGTATTTCATGGAGTGCTGCAGCTTTTTCTTTCTTTTTTTTTTTTTTTGGTTGAAATCGATTTTTTCATTTATAAAACTGAAATCTCTGAACCTGAATTTCCATAGGAGATGAGTCCATACATCTCTTTGTACTCTGGTGGTTGTCTGCAGAGCATCTTGTCCATCAATCAATAGTCCTTGTGGTGTTCTCCATGAATGGAATGCTGTTTCTCCATAATTATGCAAAGGTATTTTAATCTGGTTTATTTTATAACTTGGTAGTGACTTCCTGGCACCCTGCTGGCACACACAGAAACCAAGGAATGTCATGCTTGTGTCACTTGTTCACACATTGCAGGGCTGAGCTGGAGAGGATTTGTCTTAACACTTGCCTAAAACACTTGATCAATGAAAGTTCTTCAGGGTGTGAAGATCATCACGTGAAAATAGTCCCTGGCCAAGAGTGGAGTGGTTTATTCTTCATTTATTTACTTCTCAGAAGATTAGGGTTTTAACTCCAATCTGTGATTGCTTCATTGACATCAGCAAAGGAGTATGTGTGTGCATTGACTATCTAGCATGTCGCTTTGTGGTAGTGAGTTCTGTAAGCATTTGTTCTGTGCCCAGAGACCAAGGTTCATGTTACTTCTTTGAAAATCTTTAGTTATTCACTCAAAGTGGAAAAGCTCCTACTGGAAGGGCTAAAGAGACCCACACCAGAATAAGGTACTTATCTGAGAGATTAAAGCCTGAAATTAATGTCCCCAAATTGGAAAGACAAGATCTAAACTTCATCTTCTGCATATCAAGTAATTATCTCCACTGTCAGCCTACAAATCTCCCTTAAGTGATGCCATTCTGGCATTAAGAAAGCTGAGCTGAAATTCCTGCATCCCTGAAAAAATGTTTGCATTGGACTAATTGACACTTTCACATTGAAAAAATTTCCCGAAAAAAACCTCATCTAGTCCTCCTCTCAACTTCTTCACCTGCTCCTTCTTGTTTACCAAGCACTTTGATATCACCCAGCTAAAGCTAAAAGTCAACTCTGTGCCCCCCCCTAGGAATTCAAGCTACTATAACTGTATTCCAGCATGGTTTGTGCACCAGGAAGTGAGCTTGGCTCTGAGCTACGGTCCTTACGTACGTGGATAGGTACATGTGAATCACTGTAGTGGCCCTTGGAACAAACTTTCCCCCGAAATTGCACTTTGCAGGGGCAGAGACACCACGCAGGATGTGAGTGCTCCCCTTTCCTCCCTGGACTTTGCCATGCAGCCACAAGATGCTCTCTGCATATGTTACCTGCCCTGAGACCTCTATGGGGCACTGCCTTCACGGTTCTGACTGGAGAGAAGCATCAAGGCTGGAAGCCTAAAACCCACCGTGAGCCTCGGCGATCCTGCTCCACCTGTCCCTCATGCCGGGTGTATCTTCCGTTTGTTGTCAGCACTCGTTAAGACTGAGGGCATCTCTCCCACTCGCTCTGCCTTCTCCTTGTCTCTGGTTTCACTGGAGCAGAGTCAAAGAGAGACGAGTCCACGCAGGGTCTGGAACAGCTCAGCAGGTCAGCTGGGAATGACTGTCAGGCAGCCAGCGTGCTCCCTCCCTTCTCCCTGGCTTTCTTTGAGGTTTGTAGCTCTTCTGCTTTCTTGTTGCTATTGCCACCCTCCCCACACTCCCCCTGCCACACACCAAGCACCCAGACCTCTCCTGAGCACTTTACTTAATCCCCAGGATTCTTTATATAGGAATTAATCTTCTCGTCACAGTGGGAGAGCTCGGAGGGAGGGGGTACATTTATCTCTCCTGCTGAGGTCTAGAGTTGCATTGCTGTGATTATTGGTGGTAGCAGTGTGCGTGTCTGGGGATCTGTGCTTAGCTTCTTCGTTTCTTATACAGCACAGGGGCAGCAGCCAGGCAAGTTGGCAGCTTTGCTTTCTGGCTGCATTGTGTCTGCTGTTAGAAAAGAGGGATTGTGAGTGGGGAGCAGCATGGCAGAACAAGAAGCCAGTGGCTTGCAAGTCCTTCTCTCCACCCTCCAGGTAAGAACAGCTTGAATTAATGAGAGAGGTGCTTGGGCTTGTTTTCATCTTTAACTCACCAGCAGCAACTTGTTGGGCTGAGTTTGTTCTTACGAGTTTCCCGCTGGCTTGTCTCTAAAAGCATCAGCATGCAGGAGTCCTGACCTGCACCTCCCACACTAAAACGCCTTTATGAAATGAAGTTTCACGATTTGGAGATGAATGCTGGCAATTACTGCTATGCATCAATCACCGAGCCCTGTCTGCGGGCAGTGTCTCAGCTCGTGCCATCTCACTGCGTTCAGCAGGGGAGCGAGGGAGGTGTGAGGAACCGGCTCCTGTGCAATGAATGGGACCTGACAGTGCTGTCAGTCTGTGAGCAAGGCGAGCTGCAGCAGTGCACTGCGCTGCTCTGAGGGCTACGGGGAACGAGTAAACAGATCTGCCTGGAGGCTGCAAGTTCCTCCCTGTCGAACTATCTTCACCAAGACCAGTAGGCACTAGTAGGGAAGGGGCAAAACTTCCCTATGCTGGGCTCGGTGAGGCGCTGCGTGTGCTCAGTAAATGTCCCAGAGGAGCAGAGGGGAGGGACTTGTCTCAGTCCAGGATCACACTTGTTGGACAGGCGTGGCCATGGGACAAAAGAGAGGTATCTCTTCCTCTGTCTGTAGGTTATCCCGTTGGTTCTGTTTTCTTCCAGCGTGGATGTGCTCCTCCTAGTCTCACAGGAGATGTCTAAGCTGAGGCATGAACCACCCTATGAAACAGGGTGCGTGTTTTGGGAGGTGAACCTCTGCATTCATGAGAGATCATTTTGTCATGAGTGGTGGGTGGGAATTGCTTTGCCAAGACAAACTGCTTGCACAAAAATCCACTTTTAGACATTTACGGTGAAATTCCAGTTGTCTGCATTTCTCAGGTGCCCTAATCTGGGTCAGAGCCCCACAGGGACAGGAATTTCGGGCAGTGTGTGCTGCAGGGGAGCTTCACATCTGAGGCAGCAGCATCCTCTGACAGCTATGTGTGTTGTCAAAACCTAACTCTGCTGCATGCTGCAGGAGCAGAAAATGAGGGGCAGGGTGTGTAAAACAGACTTACTGCCTGGGTCAGCCCAACAGTTCGTGTCTCCCAGCCTTGTGTCTCTGAAGGTTTCTGTGACCAGCCACAAACCTGTAGAGAAGGTTATAAAACCCCATGGTACATAACTGACTTCAAAACTATAGTTGTGTGGGCTGACCAGCCTTGACATTTTTATCAAATCTTATGTAATTGTCAATAACCCTTATTTCTTGTAACATTGTGAAACCCTGGCTTGACCTCCGTGGCAACCTGTGGCGGTGATTTCTGCAGGTGAACAGGCACACAAGAAAGTTGTTTTACTGGTCTTTTTTTTGGCAGCATAACTTGCCTGTCTCTGTGCTCTTACAGCTTATTTAATGCATGTTTTGTACTAGACATGTTTTTACCATATCTAAGTTACCGTCCTCTCTCTGTTACTTTGGATAATTAGGAGCTGAGTGTACATCTGTATGTGATTCATTAGCAAAGCTACATGAAGGGCTAGAATAGGAATTGTTACAACCACTGCAAGTGAAAGACGCGGCAATATTGGCAAAATTGCAAGGTAGCCCAGCATTCAACCCCAGTGCTACAAAATCTAGCCTTAGAACAAGAACTTTGTTTCTGAAAATTCCATATTTACTTAAAGAAGAGCAAAGGTCTTTCTTGTTGTATATTCAACCAGATACAGAGTTATGGGTGCTAGAGGACAGGAAATAAGTGGTTGATGGCAATGACAATGCTGGTATGTTCTGATTCCCCTCCCTTTACCTCCAGCCGAAGCATTACCAGTGTAGCTCTGCAACACCATCACCTATCTTTGGTACACAAGTCAGGCGATAAAAAAGACCTTTGCTTGAAACAGTCGGAAAGCACTGTCCTGGGAAATAATAACTTTTGTTGATGTTTACATTTGCTGATAACATCTTTCCACACTTTGTTATATTCTGCAACAGCTGTCCAAAACACGGTTGCTTTGTTTTTGTGTCCTGCCAAATTGCCAGTGCCGGTTCATATTCTTTTATTGGGCATGAAGAACATGTCTGCTGCATATAGCAGGCTATTCTGCAGAATAATATTGTTTTTTGTGTATTTTCCGTTTATATTAGTGCATAAGATTCCTTTCTCAGAAGGGTTTCATCTGAAGAGTGAGGGAACATTCACCCACCAAGCCAGTCTTTATGAACCTCAGAATAAAAACAGCTTTTATCCTTCAGTCACCCACTCAAGGCTAGATTTCTACCTCAGTTTGAAGTACTGGCACAGATTATTATTCTCAACCTGAAGAATGTACCCACCTAGGTTCTACCACCTTCAGCCAAGTGAACGATCTATCCCGTCTCCTCCTGGCATAGACTCCTGGTCTCACAACCTGGCTTTGGTAAGGATGGTGTGGTGCAGACCACAACTCAAACAATGTGCATATCGTAACAGAATTCCTGCTTTAGTCAAAGAAAGAAACACATTTGGTTTCTGAGTTCTTCAAAACTGTTCCCTGTACAACAGAGGAGCGTGATCCTCCAAAGACAGCTCAAACCCACGGAAGTGAGACATGTTACAGATGTTCTGAAAAGTGACAAGGTGAAAAGCAAAAACTGCTTTTAAAGTGCAGCTGCATTTTGTCACCAAAATATCACTGCAGGGAAGACATGACATTTCAGATCCCTAGGTAAAAAGTGCTTCATTGCTTACAAGGTGCAGCTTTCAAATGTGAGTTTCAGATTTAAGAAAAACCTCTCACTGTCTCACAGTTTTTGTGTCAATATTGCAGAGCCAAGCTCTTAGGAGTTTTCTGTATTTTTTTCATTTTGCTTTTAACCCTGTTACCTTCTTCTTTGCTCTCTCTTCTTGACTCCCCCCATCCAAAGTGCCTCTACAATTATCACCTGCCATCCTATTCCGTTCCCATCTGTGCCTTACAGCAACCTCTTCACCTCACACCTAGTTTTGCTCTGTCTTTCACATGCAGGCAGTACAGTACCTATGCCAAGGCTGGACTGGTTACTACTCTTCACCCTACTCCCCAGTTACAGCATGGCAGAAATCAGCAATCTCTTCATGTACAGTTTATGACCAGGGGAGAAATTCTGACATCCCATTTTGCAGGCAGTCTCCCTAATGCCGAATCCCAGAGAGATTTGGGTTTAGATCTCCTGCTTATTTTAATGCCTGGTGGAGGTATCTGGACATCAGTTTAAAAAGCCGTCAGTGTCTAAGCAGAGCAATAGAAAACTTAAGACAGCATCTTTTGTTGTGTCCCAGACAATTGAATCACTTGAGATTTTAGAGCATCAATGTTCCTACTGCTGCTTGTCCCATCTCTCATCTCACTCCATCCTCTAGCTGTTTAGCTAAATAAGCAGCATTTTGATTCTTCTGCTTTCTCCCTGCTCTCTTCCTTGCTTGCCAAGCCTAGATGTGATCCTGCCTTGGTTACCCCTGAGAACGTCTCCTTATTCCACGGCAGTGTACATCGTGTCACCTGAGGAGTCCCAGATTTCCTGTTGGCTCTCAGCATGGTGTTCACATGCTTCCTGAAGCCACACTCCCTGCGTGCATATTGCACTAAGCTGGCAACCCCTGGGACCGTTGGCAGATATTTGGCTCATACTTCATCCTACTATGCTGGACTGCAAAGGCTCACAAATGCTATGGTTCAAAAGGAAAGAGGTGAAAATCTTATGGATCCATGGAGGATGTGATTTGTGTAAAAGGATTCCTCTCTGAATGTGGTGCCCAGCAGGGAAGAGATATAGGATCCTCTGTTTGCTTACTTGAACCTCTCTGCTCCTTTGGGCTGCATCTTCAGGGTTGTTTTGCTGGCTGGCTGACAAGGCAGTTCTATTGTTATCCTAAAGTCAAGTGGGAAGATATCTGTGCTGCTCTAGTGACAATGAATATAAATGAATTTTGCAAAATGCTTTTGTCTTCTCTGCATTCTTGCACTTATTCTGTCAGCAGAGCTGCTGAGATTCCTGGGACTGAGTGAAATAGATGCAAAATCCTAAGAACTGCTCAGCAAGCAAGCAAGCCCACCGGTTTGCACAGGAGGTAGAGGGGCTTAGAGTTCGGTTCTGTATTTTTGGGTGGCAGCTTGGCAGGCAGGGGTTAGTGGAATGCCCTTACACGGAAGAAAAGTCAGCTCCAAAGCAGATGGCCATTTTATGTTATTCATTTTTATTGAGGTTGTTGTACCTAAAGTGAACAGCAGTGGCTTTAGTGTTCTCCTAATCCTTACAAAAAATATTGTAGCTTTGGAGCAGCTAAAGTAGTGCAGTTAGGTCAGTCAGACACTTGGTTATGGGGTTCCAGGAAAAGCCCTTCATGGGGAAACACTGGGTGCTCCACCAGCACTTTCCTGTCTCTACTGCCAATGCCACTTAGACTGCACATGCCCATTTTCTCTTTTAACTGTGGAAGAAAGAAATAAGCTTCTGCAGGCAATTGTATAGAGACAGTCCAAGCCAGCACCCCAACTTTATGGGCTACCGCTTGTCCTTCCCACCTCAACTGTCATCTTCTCCCTGTCCAAAGAAAACCTAAAGGTAATCCAGAGCTCTTCCCTACAGTTCCTGGCTCACCACCAGGAGACAATGCTAAGCAGGAGGAGACCCTGCACATACCAAAAGGAAAGGAGGCTAGCTTTTGGGCATTAACCCCAAATTCCTGCCAGGCCATGGAGGAAATATCAGTGTTTGGCATTCTTGCAAATCAATGCAGAACACTAAAAGCCCTCACAGGCAGCTGAGGCATGTTCTGGGCTCTGCTGAAATCCTTCTACTGGCTGAGCTGGGACCAGAATTTCACTCTCTGTCCCCAGGCTGGCTGCAGCTGTTTCTCTGAGCAATCTGCCAACTCCTCTGAAAATGTCTCCAGCTGGGCTCTCCAGAGTTCTCTGCTACTGCATTAATGAGGATGCAGGACCTCGAGGTGCAAAATCCACCCAGAGACTGATCAGAGTGGCAGCAACTACATATAGGCTGAGCAAGAAAGTGTGTTGTATTCTGGCCCTGCAAATCAAGCAGAACTTCTCTTGTCAAAGAAGGAAAGTAGGCTTCAGTCTCTCTTTTTCTGGAGACCCTCTGGCTCCCTTGCTGCAGAAATGCAAATGTGGCAGGATAGTCTTGACACTAGAACAGTTGAATGCAGGTCTGGAGAAATGGGTTACAATGCTCTGCATCTGACTTAATCATGTGTAAAATGGCTAATAATCCCACCATGCCTCATGTTGGTGTTCGAGAAGATCAGGCAATGAACATTTGAAAAAAAAAAAATCTGGAGTTCTGGTGAAAACACAATAAAAAAAAAAAAAGAGGAGTGAATTAGTAATTCTGTTTCAGTGCAGGGCTTCAACAGTGAACAATAAATAATGCACAGAACCACATGTTAAATGATGAGGACAAAAATCTATATGGGGTGATTTTCAAGGCAGCAGGCACTGTTCATCCTGAAGCAGAGGTTTCGTGAACTAAAACAACTTACCGTTTAATTAAAAAAAAAAAAAAGGTAGTTATTGCAGGGGGCCAAATTAAACGACATGAACACTTTAAAACTGGTGCCTTTCAGCTGTTGAGGGCCTAGCCTGACTTTGCACTCATGGCCAAGCTGTTTAACTTAGACTATTTGCATGTAACATAATGGTACATTATACCATGTTAAGTAGCTTTATCTTGCAGATTTTTTGGACAACTGCTGCATTATAGACACAAACACACATTAAACTACTTTATGTAAGAAGGTAAATGCATTTGTTTATAATACTTGTCTTTCACATACATTATAAAAAATATTCAAGTACATCTGTTTATCTCTTTGTAAGTCTAGGATAATTGTTGGTGGTTACCTTGCTTCCATGGGTGTTTTTTATGCCTACAGATATATTTATGTATCGCATCAATATATTTATGTCAATGGAAAATTTTCATCTTTTCCTTTTCTTGGGCTTCAATAGTTTTCCTCTGTGATGCAAATGTGTGAATACACGAAAAGAGTTGTTTTCATACAGAGAGGTGTTTGCTTGAATAGATTTTACTTGTGTTTCTTTATATAGCATAATCTTATTTTCAGTGTATTATGCTGCATTTTGTAGTAATGGTTTAGAGATCCTTTCAACTCTTTTTTTTTTTTTTTTTTTGTCCAATGCATTGGACCAGTCCCCTTGGCTTTATCTGTAATGGAAAAATATGTCTGTGGTATAAAATACTTTCACAGACATCTTTGAATTACAGTTTATTACATTACATTTAGCAGAGATTGCAAGACAGTTGTATTGAAAAATGTGTGGGCTGATAATGGTTAACTTTAGCAGTGTCTTCTAACACCAGCGGATAGTTTCACTGATGCGTGTTAACAGGGAGGAAAACATTTCCAAAATGTACCAGGAATTTAAGAGATGGGGTGGGATTTTGTGTCACTGACTGTGGGATAGCAGGGCTGAAAATTGCTCCTGGAGATGTTGCTGTCACAGGGACACTGCCCCTGTGTGATCACTCCTGTTTGTGCTAAGGTAGGTAACACAATGTATATCATCATTACACTTGTGAGAAAATCTGGGGGAGGACTTGTGCTTCAGGAGAAGAACAGATAAAAGCCCCTTTTTCCAAAGAGCCCAAGGGAAGTGCAGAACTGAGGCGTTATTTGCCAGTAGCTCCTCACGAAATGAGCCATGTTTCGGAGGACAGGTGGCCCTTTGCTGTGCGTCTTAAGGTTGATATATGGAGACCTGAGAACCTCAGGCTTTCATGCCTTTGCAAATCCTATATCTGAAAACATACTAATCACCCACACATGTCATTGTGCTCTGCCAGACTTTAGCCCCATGACTACATTCTTCTCACCAGACCAGGATACAAAATAATTCCCTATTGCCTTTCCCTGTTCTTTTAATAAACACTTGTCTCATGGATAATCTATTTGCACCTGTTGGCCTACAGAGCCTGATGGGCCATAGGACAGAAGCGCTGATCCATGAGCCGGAGCCCTTCTGTGTGCTGGGCTCAGTGCTCATCTCCGCAAGAAAGCATGAGGGACTGTGATTCTTGGTCAGAGCAGGCTGATTTTTGTTCCCAGGAAAGTGTGGGGCCAGAATGAGCCTCAAAAATGGTCCTTGAGAGAGAGCTACAATCTTCTCTAGGGAGATCGAGAGCAGTCCAAGGCAATCTCACCAGACAGTCTCCCTTCTCCCCATTGACAAAACTGAGTTTGCTGTAGAAGATGGGGAATGAGAGTTAGGGGGAAGTCATACAGTTTTTTCTTGTACAGCTATAGGTATGGATGTCCACCTTAGCTGACATACTGATGGGTCCTCAGTGCCTACAGCCCTGGAAGCTATGTGTGCATCAGAAAGCACTATTGTGCTGCTATTTCATGAAAGACAGCGTAGTTTCAGAAAAGACAGTTTAATTATGCTGACTTTGAAGCAAGAACATTAATCAATGAAGACACACCAAATCCACTTCCAGGACTTAACTATTTCCTGATGATCTGTTGCACTGCTATGACCTTTGTTTTACTGAGTGGGGATCTACCATATAACAAAGAAATTGAGGTTTTAGAAGTCAAGAATTTGTCATTGATTTCATAAGATGTCTTCTAGAGAGGACAAAAATAATGTAGTAGAGACCCCTCTACCCACAGGCAGTACTAAGCTACGCAGAAGAGAATGAATGTTTTAGACTGGCTATTGATTGACAGAATAACATCTGCTCGACAAGAAATTCACTGGGCAAAGTGAAACCTCCTTCCCTTAGGGGGTTTAGAGAACAAAGCTGGTTTTTTTTTTTTTTTCTCATCATGGTTTGTTCTCCAGATAGAACACAGCCTTCCTTTTCAAAGGTGTTGTAGGTTGAGGTGGAATTAATGAGAACAGCAAAACTTTCATGGTGATTCTTATTAGAAAATTGAGTAATTCTGACATGGAAGTGTCCTGTGGGAGAAACAACTAGTCTACCAAAGAAATCTTGGCTTTTTTCCACCTTTCAACAAGGGATGCTTTGAAGGCAAAATATGTTTTTTTTTCTGGCACTAGAGCCATGGAAGCACCACAGCATTGCGTTTTACTGCAGTCAACAACTGGTAAGTCTTTTATGTGCATTAATAGTCGGTGTAATTTACAAGCACAGGTTTCCCTCTGGGCCCAATGGGAATTTGATCCCTGCATTAAACAGAGACAGATTCTTCTCCCCTGGTCCCATCTGCTCCATCAAACTCTCTGTTACCTATTCCCTTCCTTTCAACAGATAGAATGATGTGATATTTATGGCTAAAACAGGAGTCCTGGGCTTTATTCTCAGGACTGCTTCAAACTCTCTCTTACAAACTCATTTAATGTCTGTGCCTCCAGATTTCTCCATTTGGCTGTTAAATGGAGATAAAACTCATCTGTCAAGTTTGGATGTAGAGAGTATTAGTTCACATTGTTTCCCAAATCAAAGGGTGGAACAACTTACTCCGTGAGCAGACGATGCTCTTTCATATGGTGAAATCAGTGCAATGCCTTTGGTCCTCTGCCATCTTCTGATTTTTAAGGGATTCCTTCTGGAAGTCCAAAGCAGAATATTTATAGTGAAGATAAAGTTGGCCCTCAATTTTATTCAGGATTAACCTGACAAGCAGGAGCATGACAGAGAGAGAAAGAGATCCTTCCATAAGCAGTTCGCTTGGCATAGTGAATGCCCATCTGTCTGTGCTGCAAAGAAGGGGAGGAGGGAGAATGGTCCACCTGACCTTTCCCTACGATTAAAATGCTGATCTGATGAAGTCAGAGGAACAAATTGAACTGCCTCTTTCAACCCTCCATTCTTCCAGGAATAAACCAGCACCATCCACGTGGAGATAGTTTCTGGAGAAGCTAGGGGAAAGCAGCAGTACTGACCTGGTTTGTCTGGCTTCCTTTCTGGGAAAGTCCCCCTGCATTTGAATGGACTCTTGCCCCATGTTCACATTCTGTAAGTGGAGGAGAGAGCTTGAGATGCCAAAAAAAGAAAAGAAAATGTGTGCACGGCTCTATTTTTCTTCAACAATTTGTCTTTCAATGGGGCTTAGGTCATTCGATCTCCCCAGAATGCACAGGGATTTCAAGGGGACAGCTGGAAGCAGAGATGCATTAAAATGACTTACCCTCTGCGATGACAACCATGCTTATTAGCGGTTTGCTTCAAAAGCTCCCATAGCAGAAGCTGTATCTCACTGACAACTTTGGAGGGTTTCATCTAAAAGATGATTATCTAAGTGGCTGACTGATCAAACAGATGGAAATCTCCCTAACTGAGTTCCCCTAAAAAAGCTAGGTCCTAACAAAGCCTATGGAGCACTGTTATACCAATGGTCTCCTTGTGACCTTGCTCAAATAAAACAAGACAACAACTACTTTGTGGTGGTCTTTCCATGCTGGCAATGGATAAAGGCTTCGGGCGTTAGATTCTGCCATACACCAAACCTCCTACTGTGTATTCCCTGAAGAATTCACATTCCTCTCAGAGATGAGCCCATCCTGACATCAAGACTGCATTTGCTTAGATGTCAGCAAGACACGGTGGGACTATGAATAGCTCAGAGGTCCCCTTTGCTGTACCACAGGCAGAGGAATATGTGGCTCCTGCTGAAGATCTGCTCTTTTCATAAGAGTCATATGCCATCACATGTTCAGCCTGTTCCCATGTAAGAGTGTCTCAGGAGAGACTCTGAATGAAGCTGTTTTATTTGCAGTCTGTCCTTTTGTCATGATTTCTCACAAAGGACCGTCTCTGCAGCTATCATCTGCCTCATTCCCAGCAACATTCAGGCTCTGTGAGCTAATGTCAGACCAGGGAGTTCAGTTCAGTGAAGTTCACAGGTATCTCAGCAGAGTGAAGCTAAACACTGTGTAGAGGATGGCACACCAGGGGACACTGCTCCTGACCTCCTGGGCCAGGATGTACTGAGTCAGTGTGGCCTTTCAGACACCCGCAGGCATGCAAGTGACAAAGTTTGCTCAGCTGCAAAAGCACCACAGCCTTGCTGCACAGAGAAAGGTGTCAGTAGGAGTAGGAGCTCTCATTCATCTCTTACTTTGCAATGTCTGTGATCTACATTGGCCTGATCTCAGCGCAGGATTCTCAGACAGGACACTGAGCTTGTATTTTTAAATTTAACTCCTGTCACGTTTTCCTAGAGCACAAATGCAGCAGTGAACTCATTCACCAAGCTAATAAAATGCCTTTTAGCTTGACTGGCCAGCACTTAGTTTGCAAGTGCTTCTGTACTGCTGAACTGAAGTAACAAGGGCTGAAGAAAGCCTCAAACATGCCTGCCTTAAAAGTGGTGGTGTTGGCTTGCTTCTGCTGGGTGTCTTGCACAGGATATAGACTAAAGATAATAAAAAGCTTTGTTACTTTCTGGATTGAAAATGGCATACCCCTGTCATACCTCTTATAAACTTGGCAGCCTTTTCAGAGAGCTGAGGGCTTTGCTTGTAAGAGATTGCTGTTAAAATCTAGACAGATGGGTCTCAATAATGCAGTTAGACAGATGTTCTGCTTTACATTACTAGTAATAATACTTTGAATCACTAAGAATTTTGAAGCAGAATTTGCTATTCATTATGGATGCCGAGTTTCGTTTGTTGTTTGATTTTTCATTTAGGCTGGATGGGAAAAATAGGTTCATCATTTTCACTTTCAGGTTCTATCTCCTAAGAATATAAGATGTGACTAACAATAGCTATTAGCACTATGTCTCCGCTACCCACACCTCAATCATCATTATTAAGTGTTCATTGATTAAAGGCATTTTCAATGCTGTTCCAGAAAGCACTTTTGAAAGCGGGGTAGACTGACACGTAAGGACACTTATCTCAGCAAGAGAAAGGACTGCTGTCAGTCTAAACAAGAGCACACCTTATAGTGTTCCTCTTCTTCAGTCTTTACAGGTCGATGTCAGACTAATGTGTAACAAATGGGAGTGTTAGGACTGGAATAGAGACGGAAGGCCAAACTGAACACAGCATTATGCTAAGAAGTGCCAGGGCAGACCAAGAGTAGACATAGGGACTCCTGTGACTTTATTGTGCCTAGCCTAAGCAGGAACATCACAAAGAAGATGAAGATAGCAATATCTTCATTATTGTTGTTTATTTCCACCTGCACATGCTTACATTTGCTGTGGTATTCAAAATCTGTGGTTTTATTAAAAAGCCAGTACATCTGGAATTTTTCCAGGGATCTTCTAGGTTCACTAGTACGTTGAGAAATGTCTTTGCTTGAAAAAGAGTCTTTACTAATTCACAAATCTGCTTCTTCTTTGAAAGACGGAGTATCCTCTGGAGTGACACCCATAAAATCTCACGAGGAAAAATTGTAGCGTGTTTCATGATGCTCTTTCATCGCTAGCAGAGGAAAAGAAAACTACAGCTGAATGGAAAAAACATATCCCTCCCTATTAAGTTTGGGTGGCAGTTAAGTAGCTATAGCAGAGCAGCATTTGAATGAAACATTAATATTTTAAAATATTTCAGTAACAGGTAAAATAATATGAAGTATAGGAATAAACCCAAGAAACATCAATAAACAGTAGGTGCTAGCATGCATATAGAAATCATTGTGCAAGAATAGCTAATGCCATATAAAATCCTACTAAGAGAGTGTGAAAGACACTTGCTAGGATAATTTTGGCATTAGAATAAAAATAGATTAAAAGAAAAAAAAAGGAAAAATGTGAACGATATAACATCAAGCCCAGTCAAAATCTTTAGGTGTCATAGGCAACTTATTGTGAAATAAGACATGAAACCTCTGAGAATTTATCTGCAGTAGAAATTACAGAAAGAACATTAGAAACATTCAAAGGAATGTCTAAAAGCCTTTTGCAGAATATCACGTGCTTTGATTTATCTCAAAGTTTCCTCATTCTTTTAACACTTCCAATTTGACAGAAGAATTTTAAGGTTATATAATAATGTGTTTTACCACCGGTTCTGCATAATAAAGTAATTGCTCCATTAGAGATGCATTAGTGAGAGGAGGAAGTGACACAAAGGAACTTTGTATCAGGAGGAACTTCTGCACAAGGACAATTTTTTTTTTTTTTAACATAGAACTGTGGCATGAGAAAAAAGCAGGAAAGAAAAAAGCAATTTACTTTGCTAAAGGCATTCAAGAAATTGCAGTCTATCAGGGCATAACTCCTGCAGATATCTGGATGCAAACATGTTTTATTAGTGTGACACGCTAACAGTGTGGCACAGATGATGAACAACCTTGCTCTGAAGTTAGGTGAAACACCTTGGAGACTTTGTGATAGAGCAGGCAAAACTGACCCTTTGGAAAAGGGCCAGATCGTGATCTATGTGCCTTTTAACTCCTGTATGGCTGAATGAAGTGTAGCATCTCCCCCATCCTTGGGCACGAGGATGAATATCACTTCAAATATACGGCTAGGACCCACTGATGGTGAGTAGCCCTTTTTTCTCCCAGTGTGACATTCAGATGTCTTGCAGAGGATAGGTATTTTCTGCTTCACTTCTAGGAAGCTGAGAGCTGTAATACCTCTGTGCAGAAAGTGTTTCTGCTTCATCTTACTGGACTAGCTATCTGGGCTCTGCCCCTGGTTTTGCCCCTGACTCACTTGGGTGATGCCTAAGTGAATTTCCTACCACTAGATTATATTCCCCAGCAACAAAACAAGGGACAATGAATCTGATACCTTTGATGAAGGATGCAGTGAGGTGTTAATTAATATTTGTGAAGAAATCTGTGATCCTGTGATGAAAGGTGTTATGTTAATGTAATTTATTGCAATAAATATAGTAAGATTCCTTGGCACACATGATTTCCACTGTGTTATTCACCAAGTTATTTTGGCTAGAGATCAGCTCAGGCCAAGCTGTTACATCTCAACACCTTCAATGTTTTGAAGACATTCAGATATAAGTTTGGACTTCGCCCATGTCTGCCTTGAAGCAGCTTAGTCCCACAGAGTGTAGCGTGTGTCCTCTGAGAACAAGCCCTGAAGCTTAACGAACAGGAGCAAAGTCTTGTACAGTAATATGTAAGAAGTTGGCTTTGAGGCACTGTTTCTGTCCAGTCACCTGAATGAGCTTCCATCCATTGTGAATGGTACCTAATTACTGAACCCAGTTGTGATCTGGTGTGTTATTGAAAAAATGTTGCAGGTTATCACACCCAAGCGCAAGCAAGAATGAGAAAAAACATACCTTCAGGTCAATGGAGATCATGAAAAAAGCCACACACCTGATTGCATCAGGCTGGAGAGGGACATTCCTTATGAGTTTTTGCTATATTTTTTGGTATAAAATCCACAGGTGCTGCTTTGGGCTGATGCACAGAGCCTGGCTTGAGCATCAGTACTGAGCATCAATAGGAATGAAAATGGCTGGTGCTTGGGTAGATAGGGTGCCAGCCGTGCCAGACAGGGGCGCGCAGGAGCAAGTAAAGTTCGTGAACAGGAGCAAAGACTAGTCGGACCACGTGTCTTGTTCTTGGAAGCCCCTTGGCTGCCCTGTGTACAGTTTGAGGGCTACATGATCCCACACAGCTGTGAATGCCTCTCTTGCAGGATTAAAGAGGTCACTTAGGACACTATCCTAGCAGCAACGTCCTCTTCACTGAGTCTTTAAATAGACCCTTTTCCTTCCACATCTCCTAGGTGTTTCCTGGCCTAAACGACTCCTGAGCAGAGGAAATCCAGGTTATGCCAGAGAAATGCACTTGCTGTTTACCACAGAGGATGGTGGCAATGCTGAGAAAATTTGGACATTTTTGGAGCAGGGGCAACAGGACCATGACTTCTCAGGATTCTTCTAAAGCTGGATGATGTCAGTATTGTAACAAAGTGCTTCAGCAATAACAAAATTTAGGCTGTAATCACTTCAGTTGCAATACTCCCTTATTCTGAGGTAGCCCAGTGAAATTTCAGAGATCCCTGAACCCTCTTTTGCCCCTCAGAAATAATGATACTTTTCCAAACCTCCACATCTCCAATACTATCAATAACCTCCCAGCAAGGAAGAAATCACAGTTAGCTGGCTGAATATTGAGGCTGAGAGCGCACAGGCAAGAAACTCTCCAGGGTATTTTGCTCCCTTATTTTAGTGTGAATTTTTAGCTCCACTTAAATTAGAAAAAGCAATTTACTCTGGCAAGGCACAGAATGTAAGGCACAGAACCTGGTTTTGCAGTTATTGCAAGACCAGATGGTCAGGTGTGGGAAGATGTCCAGCCGGCAAACCCGTAACACCAGCAGTGTAGACCAGTTGGGTCTGGTGCACACCTCCTCGCTGGCAGCAGAATATCAGGAGGGGAGTCTCTGATTTTAGTGTTAATGCAGTTATTAGCAACCCAATAGTTTCTGGGGGTCTCAGGAGAGAGCGAGGACTAATTCTTCTCAACCCCTAACCTTGTCTTGGTTTTAACAGGTATAACTTTCCACCAGGATTTCTCTTCCATAGACATTGAGTGCAGAGAACAAGAAATCTTCTTGCAGACACAGGTGTTATTACACAGAGAGTTAGGCTTCTGACTGCTGCTATTTGTGTGAACATATTTATTAAGGGTAAGAGAAGAAAGAGGGATGTATGTTGAACACGTCAAATCCTGCTTCTCTATTTAGAAACAGGCTATTTAAAAACAAGCAAACAACAACAAAAAAACAAATAAAACCTGGAACTGGACTTCCTATTCCTCAGCCTCCCTAAAAACAGCTCTGGAAGGTTGTTAGCCCAGACCTTTTTCTTTTTTTTTTTTTTTAATTTTTTTTCCTAAGTAGTCACACAGCTTTGTGAGACTATATCCAACAATTAATTTAATAGCAACATTGTTAGAAAACATGTTATCCATTGTCTTCAAGAAGTGACTTCTTTAATTTTGCATTTATAATTTTTGTGGGAGGAATAACAGCTTTGTACTTCTTTCCCTAAATAAAATATTTATTCATAAATATCATGCTGCACAAATTAATGCAGTATAATTTTTTTCTGGGCATTCTTCTTTTTTCAGCCATAATGCTTAGATTGACAGTAAACACTCTCAGTAATTTGTATGTCTTGTTTGGAGAAGTACTTACCTTTGGGCAAAAGATATGAAAGCCCAAGAGCTACACCAATGACTGAGTTTATGGAAAGTCTTCATTTTAAGCCAGCGCTAACAGGGGAACTGCACTGATAGCCACTGTCCTTCAGGTGGGACAGGAAAAATAATTTCTGGTGGCTTTTCAAAGCCTGCAGAAAAAATCTCAGGAGACTTCCCTGCTGAAATGAGATTACCTGTTTCTGTGGCTTAGTTGCAATTTTATAATCTTGTCTTGAGTAAATAACAGCCTGTCTTGGCATGTTCCCAGGAGCAGGACAAGAAGATAGGAACTCCTTCCCTGCGAACTTGTGGGTCAGCAAAATAACCTGAGCTGCCAGTCAGAAGGATCTTGGGATCAAGCTTTGTCCTCCAAACCCAATGTCACTAACTAATCATTTGCTGCCTGTATGTATCAATGCCTACGTGCTGGGGTATTTTTTTATTCCTGGCTTTCTCCATACCTCTGCTGTTTATGTAAGAGGAGCTTCAGCCAAGCTAACCAAAGCCCTGGTGCTTCAGGGATTAATTCCCCAAAAAAAGCTCAGAAAAAGCTCAGAGAGGAACTATCAGCCAGAAGCTGATTAAACGCATCTGAACTCAGCCCTGTGATACTCCCATTTGGGTGAGAAAAACAGTAGGCTTCGCTGAAGTAGGGCTAAGATGAGGGGATCTGGCCAAAAAGTACAGCCATGCTTGATATTTTAAGTGATGCTTTTTGTTATTTTAGACCTTGTCCAGCTGCAAGCCATGAAAGGCAGCTACAGGCTGTTGTTAATAGGTAACAATTTGGCTCTAACTCTAAATCCTGTTAGTGAAATCCTGCAGGAGGCTGGTGATTTTGTAATCTGACTTGAGCCTCTGGGAACTTTTCTCTGCTCTCATTCCACCCATATACCATGAATGCATCTTCATTAGTCTGTGCGTGTACAGATATTGTATGTAACATTTGTAAGTGCTGGCAGGAATAGAAAATATTTAGCGAGAGGAATTTTACTTCTCTCTTTGCTTACCATTTGTTCTTGAACAGTCAAACGTATCTTTCAATAAAAATAACTAATGTGTTTATTTTAACCAGAGCTGGGTGAGTAATTTGCATTAAAGAAATTACCCTATTCATCTTTTTTAGATTAGGCACAAGTTGTGATTTTCTCATTTGTACTTACTGTTCAAAAAGATTTACTGAATATTTTTTATGAATGAATTTGTTGGCAATTCTTCCACAAACAGTTTGGTATAAGCATTAATTTAAACAATTAATTCTAATAGAACTCAATGTCCAAATTTCTTTGATGATTTTGAAAATTGCAAGCTAATTAGTCAAAATCTGGGCTGTCTATTCAACAGACAAGTTGTCATCTTGTAAGACAAGAGCAGCTTTAGAGCTTTTTTTTTTTTTGTCTGGCTATTATAAGTTGGAGCTGTGCTCTTCTGTGGTGTTCTGTATTATTCAGTGGTTGAAATCCTGGTGCCACTAAATTTAATGGGAAATATATTACGATTTCTAATGGGACTAGGGTTTTATCCACTGTTTCAGCAAACACACAAGCCATCCAATTCCCTCACGAGTACACTGGAGGAAGGGGAATGATGGGGCACCAGCACAATTAGAGTTTTAGTATTAAAATACCAAGAGTAAATACTCAGGTAAAATATTTCAGGCAATATCACCCAGCTCTAATTTGCACATTTTAAAGGTTGATCTTTCATGTCCCCTCAAGTTCTTTGTTTGCCTGAGTCCCTGGATAAAGCACATGGAAAGTCAGAGGATATCTTATGTCATCACTATTTGTGTTAATGGCTCAGGAAACCCACAATCCAATCAGTTAAAATAAACAGCCCAGTGTAATAGGAGCATAAATCAATGAAGACTTCATTACTGAAACCTTAATGTGTAATCCATCCACCTACAAAGGAAAGGAATACTGAGAGGCAGCAAGACAAAACCAGAGGACAGTCAACACTGATATTTAAAAAGGTGCCGAGAACTGTAACTCTTCCTGGAGTTAGTGAATTTGGTGGATACTCATCACCCCTGACAGCTTGCTCCTGACTATTAAGTCCCTGTGCTAAAAATGCCAAGGAACTCCTGGGAAGAGAGCTCTGATCACTCTTTATTTCCACTGAAATTACTGGGAGACTTGGGACAGCACAGGACTGTGGACTAATGAGCAAAGACATCAATTAGCAAGGTTATCATATGAATGAAACTATAAGTTACTTAGAAGCAATGGTATTCAGAGCCACTCTGACCCTGCTGCAGCCTTTCCTCTCTGTGTGTTCGCTTGACCCAGTAACATGAATTTGGACACCCTCTCTAAGGTGAGGGTGACAATACGTGGTGAACCAAGAGTTACTAGATTTCGTTAAAGTCATATATTGTGTTTGTCTTGGCTGTGACAGAATCAGTAATCCCATCGTGCTGACCCTTTTGGTTTCAACACGGTTCACAAAAGGGCTGAGATCTCTGAGTTAATGTAGTAACGAATAGAAACAGCAGGCTGCCGCAGTAGGCATGGGCCATCCCTGAGGTGGAGATGAGACATACACTTTTCCTGTGGATTTTAGCAAACAACAAAGGTAAGGTGACTCTTCACAAGGAAGGTAATGCTCACAGCCCACCTCCCCTGAGTCCTCTGTTTCAGAAGTGGTTCTCTTTGCTCCAGTCTCTCATCCCTGCCTGATGACTGTCTCTTCCTTCCCCTTCCCCTGATCACGTCTTGTGCTTTTCTCTCACTACCCTGCTGATACTCTTGTCCCTGTTGCTCACTTACGCCAGCATGAAATGTGGACTAAGCAATTAAAGTCTGGTAGCACTGGTAATCAACCAAAACAGGAAGATGGGAATTCTAGTTTTCAGAGATTTGTGGTTCTTTTCATTAATAGCTATGATTTAAAACAACAGCAGCAACAACAACAACAACAACAAATCTAAGAATATATAAACCTGAGGACACAGAAGCTAGGAAACATCAGCACTAAGGTAGACACTGCGTGCAGAACACAGCACGTACAGTTTGCCAGCACCGAAGGATGCTTGGTTGGAGGGAGCTGCTGATCATCCCATAGGAGTTCTGTGACAGAGGTGGAAACCCAGGCTGACAGCCCAACTGTGAATACTGAATTGTTTCCCTGCTTCATTGCCATACCTCACTCAGGGCACACCTTCCCCCACTATAGCAGCAAAGGGTATGGTACAGAGGTGCCTAATTAACTACACCATCCTCAGCACCATTTCAGCTTGTTCTGTGATTTAGCAGGGATCCACTGGAAATAAAATGTCCATTTGCATTAATAATAGTCATTATTACAGATCTGAATTAGATTGGTTTTCCTAATATTTTTTCTATAGTTCTATAGTTTCTTTTTGCTAGGTGTTACTTCTTGATTCCTTGTCTTACATATTCAGTTCCATAATGTTAAAGATGTCAGAGAATGGTTGAGTCATTTTGGCTGGTGAAATGTTCACATATATCCAGAACAAGTAGCAGTAGGTTAAGTTTCTGAAGCACTTCAACATTCAGAAATATCGGAGCCATGTGTAAGATTTGCGTAAGATATTATCCTATTTTAATAACTTAATGGGTGATACAGTGATTCCATTATAGTTTATGTGAAACACCTAAGGTTATTCAGGATCAAGGCTACACAAGTGAAAGTTTTCTATTATATTGAAAATTTCTATTGTGTCGCGTTGTATCTGTACAGATATTAAGAGATCTAGAACTTAACCCAAATCTCTCATACAACAATACAGACTGGCGATTAATTCCTCAGTCTCAGCAATGAAATCTGCTTGAAGGAGGATTCGAGTAGAGATCTAGTGTATCACACAGATGGATGGTAGATATCATGTGTTTCCTTCTCCTCAAGCACACTGTATCTTATTTCCTCTAGAAAAAAATTTAAAGTAAATCTAAAGCAGAACGTGTGACATCAGGGTGTGGTGCTTACTCAATCTTGATTAAAAATAAGTTTAGGGCATCTTTCTGCTTCCCAGACTCCAGATTTCCATGTGGTTGTAGCTGTAAAACTGCAAAGACAGGGTAATTTTCTTGTAAATAAGATGAATAAAATTTAAAGATAATCTTTTTCAGCTGCTGCCATAAGGGATGTTCTCGTTGAAAACCACCCCACATTTAACATTGCTGTGTGATAAAGAATTTCCTCAGCTTTGAGGTAACCAGACCAAACCAAAAAAAGAGAAGTAATTTAGAATTTAGATGTAAACTCTGGAGAAATGCTACTGTGTATTAAATATTGTGTAGCATGATCAGTATGCCTGTCAGAGGCTTTTACAATGTGTTATCAATATGGCTGCACATATTCGCTGGACAGATGGCACAAAAAGTACTCAGTATCCAAACAAGGATATCCGTGCCTCTGCACCGCATGAGGCACTGCAGCCCAGCATAGCATGAAGTTCACTGTTCTGAATTTATCCCTAAATTTGGTGTGTTTCCATTTCAGAGCTCCTGTGACAAGGATGTCATCCGGAATATTCTCAGCGCCCTCACTGACCTGCTCTCTCTGGGTAAGGAAGCAGAGCTCCAGGGCAATGCCCCCAGGCTAAGGGCAGGCAGGGGCTCTTTGAACAGGGCAGGGAAATCAGATCTGTGTACACTCAGCCAGGTGTTTGCAGGGTGAACAAAACATGAATTGTACCTATAGATAGCCAGTTCTTACTTCCATGTTTGGAAAACTGAGCTTTTTCCATAAGTTATAGACAAAAAGAAAAAAAAAAAAGACAAAAAGTCTCCATTGTTTTTAGTTCAAAATACGCCCATGATTTTCAAGGTTTTTCATAATCTCTGGCAGTCAACCACTAGAAATGTTCACCCATGCCATTGGAGGGAGGGTTGTGAGACAGTGAGACGAACCTGACTTTCTGAACCACACGGACTCTCTAATGGAGAGAATTCAGCACATCCCCATCAGCACCTTCACCTCAGGGGTGCATGGATGACATGTTGCTGCATGTACCTGGGCCATGTGGAAAAAATAAGTGAATTGGCAAAAGAACTGAAAAAATACTTAAGTTTCTTTTTGCTGCTGCTCCACCTCAAAAATGTCATTTGCTAAGCAATTTTCAATCCAACCAAGCTGCTAGGCTGCATCGGCAACTACTGGAGCCTCCTGCATCACTCACTCCTCACAGCCCCATCACAGACATTGCCTCTCTTTTGAAGCCCTGAAGGATCATTCCTCAGTCAGATGGAAGGATTGCCTACCTGGACGACAGGAGGTACCACCTCCCCTCCAGGTTGTCTGAAGGCTGAATGTGCAGCCTCCTCCAACTGTGGAGATCTGACACAGCTGCCAAAGGTGCTCATGGATCACTGGTGATGCAGTAGGGCTTGCAGGATAAGTGTGTGGTTTCTTTGGCTTCCCTAGGATTCCTCTTCATTTGGCAGGTGCCCAGA
Organism: Chauna torquata; assembly: GCA_013399475.1. Taxonomy (NCBI): domain Eukaryota; kingdom Metazoa; phylum Chordata; class Aves; order Anseriformes; family Anhimidae; genus Chauna; species Chauna torquata. The sequence goes on along the minus strand of VXAL01004000.1, from coordinate 711,812 downwards.
GCTTCATTCCTTTGCTGGTTTAATTTCCAATATCTAAGAAAAGGTCACTGAACCTTCTGCTCCTTTGAAATCTGTCAGTATCTCTGCTTATTCCTCTCTGCCACATTTCAATGCACAATGAAAAACTTCTGCAGGATGTAGTTTTGTAAAAGTAATAACCGCAGGGGCAAGGTGCAGCAGAGAGAACGGTTTCACCACACTACCACGAGCCATGTCTTCAGTCAGGGGACACCCAAGAGGTCAACTCTGCTAACACCCGGGGGTTTATAGCAATAAAGCAACACAGGAAGGCCACGGGAACATTGTGTGCATATTGCAGGTTGAAGGCTATAACAGCTATGGCCCTGGGGCAAGGATGCTCTGAGCAGAGCCTTTCCTCTTCTCTTTTTCCATAGGGACCGGCCGGAGAATTCACTATGTGATCAGCAAAGGGGGCAGCGAGGCACTGCTGCAGGCCCTCACCTCTGCCGCCCGGAGCGAGCCACCTGACGACAGCACCCTCCTGCCCCTGCTTCGTCTCCTGGCCAGGGTTGGCCAACGAGGTACTAAAGCACAGTGGGAATGCTTAGGGAGGGGGTCAGGGAGCTCAAAACTAATGGACAGCCCCAGCAATAAACAGCACCGGGATGTGCCTGATAGAGCACTGAGAGTTTATTTTTGGGGTGTGCTGCTTTGGAAATCCAGGTCATCTACAGTTTGGCCAGTTGGAGATCTTTCAACAAAACGGGGAGGGTGTACATGCACATGGAACTGCTTCTTGCACAGGTTTCATCCGTGTTCTGCCTTGGGTTGGCCTACTGGCTGAAAGTCGCCCCAGCAGAAATTTATTTTTATTTCCTTTAACCAAAGTGAAATCTTAAAATACGATTTCACTTCATATACAGTGACTGTAAGTAAATCCAATGTTCTCTTGTTTTCATTGTAATCTGCAAACCACACTGATCTAACTCACTGGTATATTTGAATGACTTTGTTATGAAATCCCAACTTAGAAGATTTGCTCCAAGTATGCTTAACAGCACTGCTGCAGAGACCTGGTCTTTGTAATAATTTTGAATCTGCTCTGCTTTTCACAGATAGGAAGTTTGGGCTGAAAGTGCAGAAGGCAGAAGCAACTGATGTAATCCTGAGTTTGACAAGACAAAACCTGGGCCACCACCTAAACCTCACCCACTGCCTCTGGGTCCTGAGGGTTTGTGCTTCTAATGGTAAATACCTGGGTTTTCCTCAACATAGCAACAACCAGAACTCTTTTTTCATCATTTCAGTGCAAATAAACATTATTCCTGTTTAAGGCAAGTGCTTGCATGTACTGTTAATATACAGAATTGGACACAAAAGCCAGAATAGTCCTAGGAAGAGGTATTCCCAAAAGGGTCTATACAGTGTATTTCATCTATGGACTATGAAAATATAAGTGTTATAGTGAAAAAATATCCATGGCAATGATCTCCTATTCCTTAATACACATAGTCAACTTCTTTGCTGAGACTTAGATACCTAAGTCTCTATGCAGTTCTTCAGAGCAGCTCCACAAGCAAGGGAAACAGGTGGAGAAAGAGAGGCAGAGAGAAATCAATGACTTATTCAAGGTCCCTCAGGAACTACATACTAGAGCTGGGAACTTAATACCTCATCTTCCATCTTAGTATTCCCTCCCCGCCATGCACTCTTCCAGCTTTTCTTGCTTGGCTATACCCTTATATTAAACAACTCAAGCAATGGGATTTCCAGTATTCTCTCCAGGGATCATTACAGATTCATAAAGGCCTTTCCTACTATAGAGCACCGAGTTTGTCAGCACAAGTTTCCCTTTGCTTACTCCAACCACTTCCTCTCCCTCCCTGCTTCCTTCACCCACAGATAATTCTTGACAGCCATCCTGCCTGCAGTATGCATCCTAAGATTCAGCACTCCTGGCTCCCAGCCCTGCAGGTCCCTTCTAGCTGTACAGGAGCTAGCTTCATGTAACAGGCTTTCTCAGGCAAGCAGCCAAGCCTCAACATTCAACCCTTCTCCCTGCAATAGACAGCATTTAAAAGGCTGAGCCTGACTGAAAGAGCAGCTAAGGCCAGAAGCTGAAACGTGCCTTTATTTAGGTTTCACAGCTGTGTGTAATGACCCTGTGCTGCCTCCCACCCAAAATGACTATCTACACCAGTCGCTGCTCCCTGCTTTAGTGCACCTGCATTCCATTTCAGCTGCAGATGTTACAGAGGTTCCAGGATACGTGCTGTAGCCTGACCTCCTTCCTGTTCATGTCAAGCTCCTCACCCTGCCCCAGAACCCATCTTCTGTTCCTTCACTGGGGCAGCTCTGTTGCTCTCCAGGTACTTCTACCCCAGCTGCGCTTCCACCTTGTCCAAGTAATTTTGACTCTGTGGTCTCTGTGGCTCAGCTAGAAAGCTGCAGGGGAGGTTACGTGAAGGTTTGTGTGGATGTGGTACCAAACTAGGAGATTATCTGCTCCCAATGCACCTTAAAAGTGATTTTTATGGAGCGGAACTAGAAATGATCCACAAGCTTATAAAAGTCAGAGTGCTTAGTCATGAAAACAGAAAAGCGGCAGCCCATGTCCCACTCCAGGGCAGGATGAGTTCAAGAAGCCTTGCCCACTGCCCTGTCTCTAATGAATCACCAGCTACTGTTAAATTAGTTGACAAGCCATGCAAGGCTTTCCATCACTGGACAACTTGGCGGAGGCACAGTAGGACAGCAGGAGATGATGGGCTGTCTGGCAGCTTTCTGATGACCACTGGGAGATATTTACAAAACAGGCAAAGCCCAGCAGTGGGCAGACAGCCAGGTCTCCCTCTGGTTGCTCTTGATTACTGATCCTTTCACCCTGTTCACTTGCGTTGAACATTTTAGGGCTTTATTCACCCCTTCTTTGCAAAAAGAACCTGGCTCGTAGTGGCGAGGCCTGGCTAAACAGCTTGTGTCTGCACTGGAAATTTTTAGAATTGATTGCAAAATCTATCTATAAAAGCTCCCAGTGTGCTAGCAAGCGAAGGATTAAAGGCAGCTGAAATTAAGCTGCACTCAGAAGCACCCCTCCTAAAAATACAGTTCCAAACTGCTGAGTAATAGCACAGAAAGAAATTTTGGCCCTCCATGCCCCTATGAAATAAGCCATCTTCATGGAGCTGCCTTGGCGAAATGCAGGATGAGTTTGAGCCCTTTCATTTTCCTGACCCTATTTAACCACAATTTGTTCTCCAGAGAGTACAATATTCACAGGGAAAGGGGCTTTGGGGAACTCAGGGAAGAAGTGCAGGATCTGAGAACTATTTTTGTGTCTGACCTTGTCTCAGGGTGCATCCACAGACAACTCTGTGCTGCACTTTCTGTGTTTGTAAAATGATCTTTGAAGTCCATCTGGGAGCCCAGAGAAATCTGCTTATAGCTCCAGGGCCAGCTACTCCCTTCCCTGCATCACCTCTAAACACAGCATTGCAGACTGCCTGCTTCAGATCTGACTGCTTTTCTCTTTATTGGTTTAGTTACTGCAGGAACCACACTTGGCACCAATGGAGCCATGGAGCTGCTTTTCAAAGTCATCACCCCCTACAGCAAGCGACACGTCAGGACAGTCAGGTAGGCAGTAGCCCCAAGGGATCTCATCTTTTCAGGCCAGCAAGAAATAAAATTTTGGTTCCACTTGAAAAGGCAAAGAAATCAGAAATGGATGCACAATTTCCACTCACTTTAAATCTGCAGAGTTTTTTAAGAGGCAGAAATAGCTTCCTGAAGGACAAGCTTATGCTGTGATTCATCATCTGATTCATGCTGGTGGCCTTTTATTTGTAGTGTACCCTATATAGTGATGGCATTTTGATTGCAAGGTATTGTCCTTCATTTTCCAGTTAGGAGTGGGTTTTGAGAAGCACATCCCAGCCACCGACAAACTGCTCCTGCCCAGCCCTTAGCAAGAACCTCCCATCACCACTGGCCTGGGAGCAGGTACAGTGGAATTGTGGCAGTTCTGTCTCTTCCCCCTTTTGCAGAGAGTTGTGACCAGGTCATCATGATATTTTTGAAGGATGACAGTCCTTGCTAGTATTAACCTGGGTCTGTTTTTAAGCCCGTTCCAAATATTTCAACTATTTTTTGTCGCTGAAGAGAAGAAGTCCATTCTATATCTTCATCTTAACGGTGAATATTATTCCTCAAGTTATCCATTCTGGCTGCATCACCAGATGCCTTTCAAGGAAAACTCTTTAATACAGGAAACAAGCATCCACAGAAGGACATAACATATTTCTGTGGCTTGCTCATCACAAACAGAAGATAGAACTTACCACTATGACCTCTGCCCACACAATCGCATTTGCTTAAGCAACACAGAATCTGCTGGTTCTCTCCCTTAGACGTGCTCTGCCTTGTGGAGCACATAGTCCCTGCTTGTTCATGCATGTCTTAGCAAGGACATAGCAACATTGAGTCAGGTTTGCCTTCTGTATGGACTTGACAGGGATGCAGTCCATGGTTGGTGATTACTGAGGAGGTAGTTTTAGGATGGGCATCATGTGTGGGTGAGAGGTGGATGGACAGACATGGCACAACAGTTTGACCATTTAATGGAGAGCTGTAGCTGGGGTGTGGGCCAGTCACCCCGGATGAGGGTACTAATAAATCATGTCCATCCTGATGTTATTGTCAAAGATTAATACCAGTTCTCACAATACGGCCAGTTACACAATACATTGTAAGGGAAGGGATTTGAATTACTTTCCACTTGTAACAATTGACGAACTTGCATGTCAACACATGGTACTGTTTGCTAAATGCAGCCATCTTCCAGTTCTCCTGCCTGTGTGTCTGGGGCTATAAAAAATTTGAACAGTTTGCCTTGCTAAAAAAGATACTGAGTAGGCCCAGCAGATGCACAACTTCCTGCAGCTGCCTTGTTAATGGAAGCCAACTCACTTTTGTCTGCATTTTTGGCTTTCTAGTATAGTGCTAAGTACCTGGAACTGCTTCATAGCTTCAGTTCTCTCTTAGCCAGTGTACCTGTGATTCCTCTACAAGGTCTCTCCAAAAGTATGATATCAGGATGTTTCCTGCACAGAGGTTTGGATATCACCCAACTCAAAGAATATTACTGGCACGGTATTAATCCCAGGATATCAGAGCACCTGCCAAGATTCCCCTCAGGCCTCATGTTATAACTTTAATTTTTAAGACTCAGAGAGCCTGGAGAACTGTTTTATGACAGTGGTGCCCAGGATAAGTTATTTCCAGAGCTGGACTTTACTTCTGAGGCAACCAAAAGTGATGGATGGGTCCATTACCTTAACTAAGAAAGCAAATTCCAATCAATTCCCCAGTTTCTTTGTGTTTTTCCTAGGTGTTGGCTGTGATTAGACTAGTGTTAGTTCTACTTGCGTGACTTCTCATAGATCAGGATGTGGGTGTAATGGAAGTTGGGCCTGTATCAGTTCTCTGTTAAGAAATGGGACTGGTTGCACAAGAGTTTTTTTTAAGAATTTTGTGCAAAGCTTCTTTTTCCATTTGCAGCTTCCTCTGAGGGAAGTGGAGATCCTAGTACATCACAAATTTCTAGCCTTGCTTTTTTTTGAGATTTATTCAGAGGTGCAGACTGCCAGCTTGCAATATTCGGAGTTTGCTTCCTCTCATCTCTTGTACAAGAATTGTTTTGAACAATTCTTAGACTTTTTTTTTTTTTTTTGAGGGGGTCTCTGGGGGAGAGAAGCAGAAAATACAGTCTCTAAAATTTCCCTTAATAAAACTCCAATTTTGTTGAAAAGCTAGAATTAATTTTCCATCAGACAAAAAGGTCTATTAAACATTAACTGGTGTCTATCCGAGCTTCCTCACTCCTAGTTCAGTTTCCTGATTTACTTTTTCTCCTAAAATATTTGGGCTCTTTTTACAATGTATTTGCATGAGTGTGAAAATGGAGGACAAAATCTTTCCTAGGACCTAGCACACATAAAAAGATGATTTAGTTCCCGCCAACACATGGTTTAACCTGCAAGAACCATAAATCAGCTGAAGCCTGGTAGCCACTCAGCTGGCCTGCCTAGAGCTCAAAGCTGCTTGTTTCATTTAATAACTAGAAGCAGCTGAGAAGGTCAATGGCTCAGTGGAGACAGGCAGTTTTACATCAGAAGAAGCACACAAACCTGTTTTGTTTTAAAAATCACTTGCAACCTATTTAAAGGCACTAGTTCCCTGTTGTTTAACAGGGGTTGTGTTTGTAGTCTGTTTGCTTGCAGTGTGCTTACCAGGAAAAGTGGTCTTAAGAGATGTTACTGGCAAGAATACAGGTCTTGAGACTAGAAGTCCAGTCTATGGAGTGGGTTACAGATCTTCTTTGCCAGCTTTAGCAAATAGCTATAGTTTGAAAATCCCAGACATCTTTACCATTCATCAGAAAATGGAGGTATGTGTAAAAAATGTACTTTTATTCATTGAGCAGCTCTAGTTAAAAATCTGTAGGGTTACTGCGGAGGGGAGTTCATGGATGGATTTTCTGAAATGGGAGAGAAAAAGTAAAGGGGGGGCATATGCTTTGTCTAGTTCAGCATACATTGCTGGTCACCTCTCCCAGAGAGACTGCATAACCCTTCCCAAAGTTGTTGTGTTGAAATCTGGAGTGAGTTATTCTGGTGTAGTGAGTTGATCAAAAAAAGTATATGCTTCTTTTTGGCTATTGGTATGGAACTTGAAGAGAATGCTTAGTCTGTAACCTGCCTACAGAAGAAATCTTAAAATGTCCTCCTTGTAAGCCTCTGATCCTTCCTTTGTATTTGCCCTTGATACTTTCTCTCCATAACTACATGCCACCATGATTTGCCTCCCTGCTGGGAAGGAACAGCCGGCAACTGTGGTGGCTGAGATTACCCTTGTTCTTTGATTAGCTGCCAGGAATGCAGTATTGAAAATGCACCACTTCTTTTGTGGATACACCCGCATTCTCCTGTCCTAGGCAGCAGTAAGACCAAGGTCACTTTAAGAATCTGCCCTGGAGAGTGCACTATCAGAGCTATTTATTTAGCCAGCTAAGATGTGGAAACAAGATACATAGTTCTATTTATTTTTCTTGGTGGCAAAGCTCTGGGTTATTTAGAAATTGTCTCCTATGCTTCAATTGACCCTCTCTGGGTGTGGGCCAAGTAGCTCTGATTCCCCTGAGACTGTGACTCATGGACTTTATTGGTCTTAGTCAAGCATTTGAGGTCTTCAGGTTGCTGGTGCCATAACTGTATGGTTCTCTCTTGGACTACCCATATCTGAAGCAAAAGCCACAGGGAAAAATGCCAAACTTACTGGGGTTTAGAGAACTCCTGAGTTAAGTGCTGTCAAATCCAAGTGAGATGGAGATTCTATAGACTATATTGCCTGCCTTGTATCATGTGCTACAGAGAACTTTCTGGTACTCTTCTGTAAGGGTAGCTTAAAATAAAGGCAGATGATGTTCTGCTTCTCTCTATTCTGTTTATGTCAATAGCAGGGATATCTGATACAAGCATGTGGGTGGGATTCTCAGATCTTCGGTGTCAACATCTTCTCTAATGTAACTTCCCTGATGCCCCATATAGTGCAGTGACCCCTGCTCCTTTCACCTCCCACTTATTCTCTGTGAGTTCCATATCTTCTACCCTTCTCCCCCTTTCCCATGTCCCTTTCACCACTCTTGCTCATTTTACTGATTTACTTGTTCTGAGAGAGATTTGGAGGTGCTGTGGACAGATAATGCAGGATGTGACATCTACAGATATGCGCTCTCTGTAGCTGAGTCTTTTTGCAGGGATCCACCTCCAGGTGGCCAAGCACCAGATCCTCCCCAGGCTGTTGGCATGTCAAACAAATGGCTTTGAAGGCTGCACATGGTCTGTGGCTGCACGTTCTGCCAGTCTCTTCTAGGACTCCTTGAGTTAAAGATGGATTATCAAAGTTATTGAAGACAAAAATCCAGATCTTATGATTCTTTCATGGGGGAAGATCTATGCTTTAGAAAATGGTGAGTGTGAGATGTGTCCAAGTGGTTCCCTCCTTTACATTATCCTTTTCTGTTGTTATTGAAAAGTTGGTGGGCACTCTCATTCCCACAGTTTTATTAAAAATGTTTTAGAGAATCTTTTAAGAAGTTTTTGTTTCTTAAAGCTCTCTGAGTACAACTATTTGCCACACTGAACAAAGAATACTTGTATTTACCATGTATTGCAACAAGAATGAGGACTCATTGGAATTTAAAACAAAACCCTGCTTTCTGTGAATGTTCATGAAACTTGGCTTTCTGCAATGGGTTGTTCTAGTGAAGTTTGAATACTTACTTAAGAGCAGAAAGTGAATCAAGTCTGGGAATAGTGCCAAATTAATTTGCTAGAAAATGTGACATGCAGAAATTAGCTGTCTTTGCTCATGTCCAGTGTTGCCTGCTTCTGACATTCAATCATGAATCTTCTGATATTTCTGGTATTTATTGGATGGTCCTAGCTCCTCAAACACTTGCAGTGAATCTCACTTTTCACTAAAGGAAGGAATTTCTCTTGCATAACTATTCCATCTGAGGTAGCTGTATGGACTCCTTGCATATTAAAGGAAAAAAGAAGCAAGGTTGTCTTCACCTGTAGCAAGAGTTGCCTCTGGAAGCTTAAAGTGGAAGTGCTCATTCCTCTCTTTTGACTGGAGGATGAGTCAAGGGTGGATAACCTGGAAACAGCATGATGGGTATTTAGAGTTGGGTCAGGTGGATGGATGCTGAGTGATTTAGAAAATGAAGTCCTCTCCAACTAGTGTCAGGGCTCAAAAACCAAGAGAAAATGAGGCCACCACCCATGTATTTCCTTTGATGTGTGCTCAGGGGTGACTTGAGGTAGGGAGTGACTCATGAATCTGAAACATGCAGGAATAAGGCCACTATTGCTGTGGTCAGGAAGTAATACCTGTATCACATACTTCTGTCACAATGTGAGCTGAGAAGAAAACTTTTCTCTGAGTCCTGACAGCAGTCTTCATGAAGTGAAGAGAGAAATGTTAAGGTGATCAGGAGAGCACATTTAAAACCGAAAGCCTGGACACTAATTATTGGACACTATTAGACTGACCAAGAATACAAAGGCACTGAAAATGCTGTAGATGTAAGTTAAGGGGATGTATGCTGCTTTAAAGTGTGCTGAGTGTATGTATAGTACTTTGTTTTTCTATACAAACTGGTTTGCACGCAACTGAGATTTTTCTCCTCTGAGAACTCGTGCTTTTGAAGCAAGATAAAATGGAAATGTTGAGTCCATGGTGTTGAAAAGTTGCAGTTGCCACATCAACAAAAGATTGTAAAAATAATCTGTGGCCTTAACAACAGGAGAAGGAATCAGAATGGCAGTTGGCTATATCTCTCTTAGAAAGAGAAGAGATGTAGCAGAAATGACCTGAATACTAGAATTATCTCTTCTGTTAAGAGTGATGGAGAGGTACATGAAAGATGCAATTGTGAATGCATCCCAGACCTCATGCAGGCAACTAGTTTAGTCAGCCCTGATACTGGATAAAACTTTGCTGGTGACCACCAGATACATTTGCTGCAATTCCATCTCCTGGATTGTCCTAAGGTTTCAGCTGTGCTGTACTTGAACAGAAGAACATATTATATGGCCATTGTCAGCCAATATTCTGAGAATGAGAAATTCAACACATTGATGCAGTGAATAGTTCCCCTGCAACCTGATACAGTAGCTGCTGTGATTGGTTCTTTTTGAGGAATAGTCCACATACAGCTTTATGCCTTTGTTTATTTGGCAACAGTTCTTGATAGGAGATCAAAAGCAAATCATCCTTAATTCCTCGTTAGTCACTGTTTTGCCATTAATCATGTTGAACAGTTTAGAATTTAGTTGGAAAGTAACACAATTCTATTGGAATGTGGTCAGAATTAATCAATGCGTAGTGCCTGCTTATTCTCAAATCGCTATTTGGTTCGTTTGACCTCTGTAGAAAATTCACAGGAGGGGATGAGATATTTCTTCTGAGCTATGTCACAACCAAATGATATGTAGATCAAGCCCAGATGGGAAACGTGATTTAGCCTGGAAATTTCTGCTAAGCAAAACTAGTAAGTGCTCTGAATGAGATGATGCCAGCAACAAGGGAAAAAGGGTTGCCTGTAAAACTCTTGTTTACATTGAGTGGCTATTCAGCCTGACTAATGTCTTAGATAGCATGGAGCAGAGGTATGTACATCACTGAGATAAATTCAAACATTAGGATTTATTTACTTAATGCAGTGAGCCACTATAACAGAAGAAATGAGCTCTGAGCCAAAGGTGCCCTGGCCTTATATAGTTCCTTCTCTGTTCTCTTTATGGTCTGTGTGGTTTCTCTCTGAGAATGACCTGTTCTAATACTAATAAGTTCTAAAATCTCATTTCAGACTGATGGTATCTCAGCACTGCTTTACAGGGTAAATAGAATTGCACTGCAAAATTATACTTTACTGATGTTGTACCGTTAGTAGTAGCGGCAGCGAGAAATTGAAAAATTAAGAGGTAGAGGCAAGGGAGAAAAGATATGAAGACTTGAGGAGGAGAGGAGCACCATATACCAAGGTTGTTCCAGGTGGCCAAACATGTTACGTGTAGAAACCCTGGTGCCATCTCTTGGTAGCCTCTGGTATGGCAAGATTAAGCATAGATAACCTATTTCTGTGGCATTAAAAATTGGTGAATAAACACTACATGAAGAGAAATTCCCTTCTAAGTTTAACTTGATATCTTATTGACAGGGAGGAATTGGCTTATAACTTGGCATACTTGTGATGCTTAGTTCAAAAAAAGTGATTTTTATCTCTATTGTTTTTCACTTTATTTCAGGCAGAAGTAACAGTTGAAAGCATTGCTTCTTTTCAAACTAAAGGTTTTTCTTTGCTTTCACATTATTGCTTTCTCTTTGAGCTGGTGCAATATACTTGGAAAGATGGTATAAGGACAAGTTTCTGCTGTTCTCAGTTCTTGACCTTTGTGCTCCGTGGCTATGGCAGGTGGGATTCTTGGCTGACATCACATGATGCCTTTGGGTATGTCTATACTGCAGGCAACTCTGTGCTTGTTGGGTGGGAAGGTCTCTCTGCCCTAGTTCTAATGTACCTCATTCTGATAACAACTGTTAAGGTTTGCAGCAGGGCCTCCAGTGTGTGATATCCAAGCTTCTTACGACATATCCAGTCTGGGGGTATTATTCATGTTGCCACATCTGTATCACTGTTGGTCTTTGTAATAGTTAGATTAAAGCTAACACTTGGGTATCTCGCTACAGTGCAGTCACATTGTCTCTTAGAAGCTCCATCTGAGGCAAGTCTTCCACTTGAGGAGAACCACTGTCAGTCCCATCCAGATGGGAGGTAGCACTTGATTTCATGTATCAGTTGTATCCCAGAATGCTGCCTGGAGTTAAATTAATTTTTGCTGTCACCAAGAATGCCTTGTGGCTGAATATGATAGTCCCATAGAAGGATGGGTAAAGACTGGTGTTTACTAACTGTACTAGACCTTTGCTAAATAGTACAAAGGAACAGTGGACTAAACCAAAATAAAAAAAAAGTCAGGCAGAAAGATTAGAAAGCATTTTGTAATATAGGAAGAAATGAAGGGTTTGGAATGACTTCTGGAAACTGCTGGGTTATCTGTGAGATGAGGACTGCAAAAGCTGCTCCTGGTCTGGAGATGCAGAAAGAAGGCTCTGTCACCAGTGGCAGTAAGACTTTAGACTTTTTGCCTTCTTTCTTCTTAATGGTAGAAGATGCCTTATGTCTGAAGGGCTTATTTGAGACATGGTGCGTTACTGTGGGCAAGTCACCTGAAGTCAGATTCTTCATACACTGAATGCCTACACACCAGACTCTACCTTTGAATGCCTTGCTAAGGGTAGCAAGGGTAAGGTCAGTTGTGTCTGAGGAATGTGGTAAGAAGATGGAAAAATGAGGGGGGAGAAGCAGTAGTAAACTTGTGGAAGGCTTTTTGCTTCAGCAGCTTGGGGCTGAAGTGGATTGTGGAGTGAATGAGGAGCTGGCAGAGTAAGGACAGGGCTGAGCAATGTGACCTTATAAGCATGTATGAGATGGATGTGAAGTGTCAAAGCTTTCAGAAGCTATCAGATAGGTGTAGGGTGCTGGGACTGGAGGGAGGGGGAATTTCTGAGCAAAGCCTGTTTGAATGTGCTTGCTTGCTTTCTGAGGTGATGAGCTTGTGCCTACCCTGCCTGTTTTCCATGTGTCAATTTTCCTGTGCTCAGGAGACAAAGACCTCCCCCCCTGCCCCAGCACCTTGGAAAGCACTGAGTTGGATAATGACAAGAATCTCTGATAACAGCCAGAAAGTGAGTGGATAAAGCTGAGGACACCCACTTGTGTGTCAGTACATCTGAGAGCCCAGGAATCCCCTTTCCTTTGCCTTTCACCTGATTTATTTGTCCTTTTGGGTTCTCATCCCACCCAGAAGCCTATTACCCCTATGAAGGGGTAGAAAGTAGCTATAAGACCCTCCCAACAAAAGCTTTCAATCCAGATGATAGATGTGGGAAATATGATGATGATAAAAGAAAGCAGCAGTGTAGAGCTTCTACAGCAAAAATTTAGCACAATGCTGGCCCTGAGCAGGTGCTGTCCACAAAGAAACAGCCCTAAGAATTTGCTAGGGCTGCCATGGCTTTTTTTCCAGCTCCACCAGTGCTGGCAGGTGAAGTGTGAGTCAGTCTCTAGAACTATCAGTGCTTTTAAAGCACTACAGTGATTAGACCTGCCCTGAGCAGAGTTATATGACACAGTGTCAAAATCCTTAGCAACAGCCTTTCTACACTAGGATTCCCTATCCTGATAGCATTGTTGGAGCTGCACCAGCATTAACAGCAGCAGGGTAGCTAGTTTTAGCAATACCGAGAACAGGCACTACAACAGACTCATTTCCAGTGGGCAGGAGGGAGAGCTCCAACAGTGACTTTGAGGCTCTTTTAGATAGTTAGTAAATGCTGATTTTAGGAAAAAATAGAAAGCTGAAAAACTATGGTATTTACAAAGCACAGGTGAAATGGGCTTCATAAAGAAAGGAAGGATTTTTTAACAGCAGTGCTATGTATGCAGCGCAGGTCTTTGGCTCCGTAACACTGGCAGGGCTCTTCTTGGTCTCTTTATCTGCAGGGCAACACTTGGAATGGCAGTAATGCCAGTAAATCTGTAAATAACCCAGAGCTGAGCAGCTCTGGGATGTGTTCAGAGGCAGAACTTGGAACATGCAGGGGAGAACCTGAAAACTTGGGGAAGTGGCTGGTGAGGAAGAGCAGGGCTGCTAGCTGCGGAGCTGGGGTTGGGAATGGAAACACCTCTTGTAGTGTAGATCTTTAAAAGGTCGTGGCTCTGAGCTTTTTACTGTCAGCATGTAGCAACAGCCAGGCTGTTGCAGAAGACAAAGTGTATTGTCCTGTATCTTTGGCTCATTTACTCTCTTCTTTCCTCTCATGTGTGTTAAATGGATATTTTGATCTTTGTGTGCACCATAGGACATATATTGCAATGGCTCAACAGCTCTCACTGTCTACTCTAATGCTACATTTCCTTTTTTTTTGAATTGCACTTACATATTTGTTTTTTTTCCAGCTTTAACTGCCTTCCAGATTTTTCTGAGCAGGAAAATCAATGGCACATGGAAGAACCATCCTGATAATGCTTTTTTTACTGTGGCTTTTAATTACTTTTGTCCATTGGTTCATTCTTATATTTACAGCTGAAGTTCTACCAGCCTTGGCTTTGATACGGTCTGCTTTCAAATCCCAAACAGTCTGGCTTGATTATCAGATGGAAGCTTTCCAGTGAAAAGAAAAATACCAACTTCAATTACTTAGGCTTCTGCAAATTACTGCTTCAAAAAGCCCCTGCAGTTATACTAGTGTGACACTGCTGATTTCAAATGGCTGATGTCAGGAGAACTTGACCCAGTATTTACTGTATTTTGGCTTATTACTGATTTTTTTCTTCTAAATGCTGTGAAAAACAGGCACCAGTACTAAGATGTGACTAGTTTGTTACTTAATAAGGAGTTGCATGCATGTAACTTCGGGGGTGGGAAACCATTAGTCTACAGTTAATTGCATCTGCCACAACAGCCTGATGCTTGCAAGCTCCATGATGCTGCAGTGACCTGTGTTGTGCTCGGGGCTAGTGTGTACTGCCTGCTCACAACTCTCTGCTTCTAGATGTGGAGGTGAAACCTGAGACTGTACACTGGCTGCTTCTGGCTGTACAGTCTTCCTGCCTATCACATCAAAATTTTGATGCCCCTGCATGTTGGCTCTGATTCAGAGCCACTAGCTGGGCAAAGTGCCATGTGGAAGGCAGCACGCATGGTCTGATAGAATACTATTTATCTGACTCTTGAGCAAGCCTCTGAATTAAACATACTCTATTCCCTTCTCAGGACCTTCACCTATGCTATTTCCATTGTGTTCTTATATAGTCCATGTCAGGTCTTTGAAATGCTATATATCTTGAGATACTGGCAGCAGAGAGCCTTCTCTCAGGCCTGCAGTCTGTAGGGTGCCTGCACCTGGGGTAAGATGTCCTACTTCTGTCCTGCCAGACTTGCAGATTTGAGGAGAGGACAAGGACAGATTCACAGCAGTGTTGGCGTGGTGGTGGCTGCTGCTGCGAGTGTTTGATGCTGAGGCCTTTTGTGATGGTGGTTTGGCCTGATTGCATCTTTTACAGGATCCATATGTGCATCTTCCTCTGCAACAGCTATCCTATTTAATTTGAAGCTGATCATGTCCTCAGATGACTCTTCTGTTTTTTCTATCACAGCTTGGAGATCTTATGTCCAGAAAGCTGCTGCAGGGCAGTGAAAGCTGTTCAGTTTCTGTACCTTGGCTCCTTTTCCCATAAAGATGCATCTGTGTACACTGCACAATACAGCAGCATCCCCATTCTCCTTCCTGCCTTTCAAGCAAGGCAGAAATCACTGAATGGCAGAGGGAGGCAAATAGCAGGATGGCTTTTTTCTGTTAAACCTTTATTGAAATTTCCAGGCAAGCTAATAAGCTTTTTTCCCTGCTCTGCAATTGCAACATCTATTTTTCCAAAGACTTCATCCTTTATTTGCCTGTGGCAAAACTACTCAGTGCTGTATGTTTCTAGTACTGTTCTACATATGTTCTGCAATCTTCTGTTTTGAAAACACACAGCAGGTAAAATTGATGTTTCCTCTGCATATGACAGACTTGAAACATTTCTTATTAACTGGGTATTGGTGTTGAATGAAGAGACTTGGGTCAGTGAAGACTGAGTTTTCTGAATAAAGGTCCAGGTTCACAGATACTTAAATGTAGAAAGGTGAAACTGAATCCAATGTTTTCGGCCTGCCAAGAGGCTTTCCAGTGAGGGCCTAACTCCATTCAGTTAAAAGGTAGTTCTGATCGTAATGTGTAAAGGGGCTTTGAAAAATCCTGCTGAGTGCTAGCTGCATGTTTAGATGTAGAAATGCCTTTTAAATTTAGGTCAAGATGCCTAATGTGAATCTGAAAGAACATTGTGTTTCTCAAGTGTGTTTATGCATTGATCTCAATTTGAGATTGATTTAGTACCAATCAAGCTTAGCATTGCATATGTGCACACAAGGGGCTTATAAACAGGTGTATCTCAGTATTTCCAAGCATGTTCATATTCAGCAGCATCAGTTAAGACCATGAGACTGTTAAGTGCCCAATTCACAATAAATTCAGTGCTGAAGGGGTAAGTAAAAATAACCTGTGTATGTATGGTGAGGGAACATCAGAAGAGATGAAAAGCTTGGTAGCTGGAAAATTGGAGAAAATTAGTGACAGTTTCTGCATATCTTCCATATATTTGGTTGAAATTCCACTTGCATGTGAGCTTTCCAGGCAGCTCTGATGCTGACCACCATAACTTGGGATTTAGATATGAACAATATATTAACTGCTTAACTTGCATCTGTAACAGGGAAATGTTTCCCTACTTGGGAAGCACGTGGAAGTTGATAAATAGAAGGTCTTGCATTCAAGAAGATTAACTGCCATCAATATTTTTTTCTATTTGCTCCATACTGCAAATGTGGATATAATACTGTGCTGTCAGTGCTGCAGCTGATGTCTAAACAGTTACACATTTAAACCATGATCTTGTACTACAGGTAGGCTGTGTAACTGGACACAAACTCAGAACTGAGTAGGACTACAGGGATATCTTATGATATTATTGCCAGTTTACAACCACCCAGTTTGCACCTTGTCATGCAGCGCAGGGAGAAATGATTCCATAGCTGGTGCTTGCATGAAAACTGCTTCTTTGTCTCTCATATTCAAAGAGGATCTGCAAACCGGCTCTTGATCCCTAGAGTATTAAGCTTTAAGTTTCTTTTGGCTGGCCTTCATGGACATGCTTCATCTGAACAGGACCAGAGGGGAAACATGAAGTGCCATCTAAACTGATGGATCTATTTCTAGAGCTTTGTGATATGGAAACAGTACCATCAGATTAAAAAGAACAAACAGTTCTTCATCTCTTGTTCAATATCAGTCATTCTGTTTATTCAGAGGCATCTGACTTATGCTTAAAGGGCTGCCACACAAGTCAGCTTTGTTTCTTGGCAGAGTTCAGGGAAGATGGTGCTTTCTAAGTCCTTCAGCTTCATATTTCATGTTCTTTTCAGGTCTGTTAAATTGTATGAACTTTTAAAATTGTTTGACTGACTCTGGGAACCAGCAATGGCACATTAGATATCTCGCTACCTGGACTGCTGGCATGACAAGCTGTGTTTGGATATCCCACAGCCAGCAGTGGGTTATGTACATAAAATAAAGATCTTTCAGTTGTTTGCAAGCAATATTGTTTGAGTGTAGGATTATCTGGCATTATAAGGCCCTGAGTACCCCTCAGACTCACCTCCTTTTATAGTTCACCATCAGAGACTCCCCAGTGGCAAAACATCTGCAATTCAACTTTTTGTCATGATGACAGAAGTCCAAGTTGCCCTATTGAGATTAGAGCCTGGGGTTTCTGGGTGGGTCACCAAGCATTGCCCATTGGCTTCATCATGCAGCAAACAGGGTTTTGCCAGGTATATGGATTGTGTCCCTCTTCCTGCCCTTGCTCTGAGTGTATGCAGCATTCGGAAAAGCCTCAAAGCAGAGGGAAGTATCCAGAAGAGAGCAGAATGGGGCTGGGTCTTATTTCCTTGTGCACTGAGTACCTACCTTGCCATGCACACAATGTGCATGTCAATCTTTGAGGTCTCCAGTATGCAAACTGCCAGGCATTGTGGACTGATAAGCTATGAATTAAGTTACAATTAAAGGATTATGCCAACAGGCTGCCAGGTTCTTTCTTGCTAGTGACTGAAATGGGAGTGGAAGACCTTTCTCTGGGGAAAGGAGGGGTTTAATCCTGCTCACTGACATGCTTTCAGTGTGTGAGATGTTTTGTGGGGCTGTACTGGGTCTTGTAATCAGATGTGGCCTGTATGAGTATCCTCACCCCTTCCCTTCCTGAATTTATCAGGGATAGCATCAAGCCCCTCTCTGTCCCCCTGCATGTGTCCCTTGAGTGGAAGAGCTGGATTCTCACACTGTCATCCTAGGTGACTGATCTGTTAAGAAACCTATCTGATCCTTCTAGCCCCTTTATCTTGATGTGAATGACAAGCTGTCACAGCCTGCCTCCTCTATACTGGTGACATCTGACCTCAGAGAGGGAGTTGACAGTGATGGGAAATCTTCTGAGCATTGGCTTCTGTCTTTGGAAGCAGTGCCAGCTCTGCACCATGCTGCAGGAAATGCCTGGGCATTTGTTTGGCAAGGATTAAAGTATGTTTTCTGTACCTTGTTCTTTACTACTTATAAGCTAATTTAAGTTGGAGGTAAAAAGGATAGGATGGATTTTTAGGATACAGTTGTCTCTCCTGTACTTCTACACTAGAAAGAGTAGGATACTTGTAAGGATGCCTGAAGGGTAACCCTGGAGTGACTCATCTTCCTGGGAGGCAGAGATGAAAGACTGAAATACTATACCTTTTCACTGATGTAACCTAACAGGCTCCGGGCAGGTGGAGATGTTTGGAAGGTTCTTCAGTGAAGGCTTTGAGCTGAGCCTGGGAACTGTGACACATTCATTGTATTGGCCACGAGAGCAGAAGAGAGGATTTCGCACAGGGGCTTCTGCATCACAACTCTAACTTTTAAATAAGCACAGCATGTCATTTGGAGAACATGCTGACTTCAGCTCACCACAGTGTAAGATAGGGGAAAATTCAATCCTGGACTTGTTTTAGGTTTTAAAAATAGGCAACCATCACCCCCTTTGCTACTAAGTCTTTTTGCATTGACTGGTACTGTGTTCACTCATCTTTTTTTTTTTTTAAACCACCCTACTCTGACAGTTAATATCCATAGAAATCTTTAAAGGTGGGGAGGAAATACTGTTCAGCATGCATTTAATTTCTGTACTTGTTTGCTCACTAATTCTATTCAGCAAAATGAATAACATCAGAGCGAATAGGTTCCATAGATGTATATTTTGATTAAAGGCAGTATGTGCTTTTCCAGGAGGGGGAAAAAAAAAAAATAGGCCATTGGAATTGAAGTAACTATTGGAAAAGGAGTGTGTGATTCTTATTGCCTTTCCTTCAGCACTACACCAAAAGCACATCTGTGCAAAACAGCTGCATCTCCAAACTCCACCTGTTGGCAATGTGTGGGACATTGCAGACTGTAAGCAGGCTTTGCCTTTAGCATAAGTTTTAATACCTACCTAACAAGCAGGAATTAAAGTGGACGTGATGATGGGTGTGTTTTTCAGTCCTAGAGCAGCAGTGCTAGGAAAATGCTAGCAGCATAAGCAGCTTTTGATGACCTGTATTTTCAAAACTTGTGAAGCTGCTGGCTTTAAAACCTAAAAAAAAAAAAAAAAAATTACTGTACAAGTGCTTGCATATTTAAGATCTATATTTCTGGGCCACAAGGGAAATGACTATTCAAGGCATCTGTCTCAGATGAAATCTACCTTCTGGTAGGATTTATAAAGCACCTATTGCTGTGCTGCCTATGTGTTGTTTCTAAATGTCTCTCAGTTGTCAAATGTGAAATCATCTTTTGAGTGAGCTGCTCTGTGGCTGTATATACTCCAGTAGCTAAGTAAAAGTCCCAAGGTTTGGAGGCAAAATGCAGCCAGGCAATATTTACTCTCAAGTGTGATTAATTCCTTCCAGAGACAGGGGCAGTTGAAGCTTAGGGGCTCTCTAAGCCTGTAAGCTGTAATACCTTGAGCCCTCAGTCAAGGTTCCCATTGTGCTAGATGCTGTATGTATATATTGCATGGTCCATGCCCCACACTGTGAGATAGAAATAAACATGACAACAAGTGAGTATACTGAAAATAGGGTGAAGAGCAAAAGGAAGGAGCATGAGCTGAGGCAATGTGGGCTGCCAGACAGGGGCAGAATCTTTTGTTACATCTCTTAAAAACAGTACTTTAAATCTTTATTATCCAGATGTGATTGCCTTTAGGAATCGTATTAGGTCTGAAGAAGTACTAGATGAAGCACCAAACCATTATCTTTCACTAATTTGAAGAGGAGGTTTCGTGTTTATGTATGTATAAGAAAACATCACAGGAGAGGGAAGATGTTGGTTAAACTACTTAGGAGTTGATTTACAGAACCCTTTTGGATCACTTCTTTTTTCAGTCTTCAGCTTTTTCTGCTGTTCTCTGTTTATAGTCACAGGGTAGTGCTGAACAGATGGGCACCAAACTCAATGTGCCCTGCAAGTCTTAATCCTTTCATATAGTCCACCAGGCATCCTTTCTGTAGCAACATTTTTTCATTTTCAGGAGTCTTTCTCCAATGTGGTGTGAAATGGAAATAGAGAAACAGAGGCACAGAGTTGTCCATCATAATGCCAACAGCAGAGAAGAAAACTTGATGCACTGACTCCCAGCCTCCTTCTGCAGTAATTTCTAGCTGACACTGTCCCCCTAGGCCAGATTTAAAGGGGTGACCTCAACGTAAGACTTTCATCTATGCTTCTGAGCAGCCCAACTTTACTAGCTAATCTAATTATTCTTTGGCTTGGGAAGTGAATTTTTTCTTTGTTGTTGCTCCTGGTTCCTAAGCATAAGATCTGGAAGTTGTTTGTCTATCTGTCTGCTAGTTGTACTCCTGCCCTGATGTCCAAGCTGCTCATTTGGAAACACTTCAAAAGGCTTCCATTCTTCAAAGTGGCTGTCTTGACTGCTATTACAGGCAGTTTTAAATGTTTTCTGATTATGGAGCAGCATTTATTATTATGCCCTTAAAGACAGGGAAACTTTATATATCCTTTTATTGAAATATATAAATGAGTCTCCTTTGTCATAGCTGCTTTGTCAGTCCCAGTGTAAGATTTTCAGTAACATTATCTCAAAGAACAGAAAATCAGAGGAAGGAATCCGGACAGGTTTGCCAGTTTTTTTAATGAAATCTTTCCCCTATCCTTCTTGAGACAAATGGCATGGGCATGCTACCAAATTCTCTGGTCTAGCATATGGCTCAGTCATCTTTCTTGTGCTCTTAAATTTTCCCTCCTGTTCCCATCTTTTATTTTTCTCTCTTGCTCTCATGTGCAATTTATCTGCTTTCTCTCCATTTTCCTGTCCCAGTCTTACTCATCTTATCTCTTCTGATGCCAGAAAAGATGCTGTTGGTTTACCATATGCTGTTAAGAGGTGTTGATATCACAAACACCCGTTGCCTTGGCTTGCTGTAAGCCTATTGACACATCCATCAGCTTGCTGCTGTTCTCTGTGAAAGTCCATTCTGCCCCCTTTTCTATGACTTCGTTTTCTGTAGGGTATTTTGTATGTCTGAATTTGTTCAGCACCAAAGGTAGATAATATTGTGGGGATGCTTGCTGACAGCTGACTTAAAGTGTAAATTATAATGCTGATATAAACACAAGCTTAAAAAATGCAAGTTTGCAGCTACACTGTGTGAAGCGCTTTTCCTAGGATATTGTGGATGCTAAGAGCTTGCATAGCTTCAAAAATAAATGGAAGGAAAATAAAATGTGTTTAAAAAAAAAAAAAACACCCTCCCAAAGGCACCAGTGGTAGCTTATGAAATATCTGGACTTCAAATTGCTGGAGTCTGAGAGTCTTCTGGAAGTTCTAGCAGTATTTTCACTCTGGTCTTATACTCTTCCCTTGAGCATGTTGGCCATTAGGATATCAGACTACCAGGGCTTTCAGCATGATCTGGTGCAACTGCTCTTTTCTGGTGTGGCTAATTAACTTTGTGTTTAGAATATCTGTTTACCATTCACTTCCGTTTTACATATGACTAAAATGTAGGGATATAGGACTACAGTGACTCTTGGGTCAAATTTTTCAGACCCTTTCCTCATTTGGCAACTGAGCCTCTTCACATTAGAAGCAACTCAGGCTCACTTTTCAGACATTGTATTGTTTGTCCCATTGCTGCCAAGAGGATGCTTCAGAGCTTCATTTTGCAGTGCTTAAAACCCGTCCTTTAATTTCCAGTTGAAGTTTATTCATGGTCATTTTATATCCATTTGTCCTTGTGCCAACTTTGTTCTTTAGCGTAAGTAGCTCCCTGCCTTCCTCAGTGTTTACTTCCCCCCCACTGTGGTGTGTCTACGGAGAACAATTTAGTCACCTTAGCAAAATAATGGTTATCTTTAAGGCTCCTCTCATGAGACTTCTGTTACCGTAATCACTTCCTTAGCCCTCTTCTGCACTGTTCCTTTTTGAGTACCACGCAGCTGTTCAGGTAAAGCCTTGGGTGAAAATCTTCATGCTTTCCCTTTTACCATTGGCAGTGTCTCTTGAGACCTGATCTCTCCTTCACACAGTTGTCACCCTGTTGGTTCATGCTTATCCTAATCCTCTAATGGACTAATATATCCAGGGTGTCCTACTTGCTTCCAGATTACGAGCCCCTTTTCATAACTGTTATGAAACCCTAAATGCATAACCTTGCACTCTATTACATTTCATCCCATTTCTATTGCTTCAGAACTCAAGAACATCCTGTTACTCCCGAAAGATAATCCAAACTCCCCACTATTGGCAATAGCTCCAAGACTTCACTGTCAGCAGATTTTGTTAGTATACTCTGACTTTTTGTGCCAAGGTCGTTAACAAAAGTATAAAACAAGATCAGTCTCAAAATGTATCCTTTACTTCCACAGACAACCTCTCTCCAGCCTAATTCCTCTTTCAGAACAACTCCTGTCACTGCCTTTTTAACCAGTTCCTTACCCACCTTGCAATTCTTGTACTAATCCCCATCTTCTCTAGCTTAGCTGATAATTTCCAGTGTGGGACCATATCAAATGCTTTACTGAAGTATGGATAAATTAGATCTACTGCACTTCCCTTGTCTAGAAAAATCTTTATTTTATCAAAGACAGAC
This sequence comes from Chauna torquata, assembly GCA_013399475.1. Classification (NCBI taxonomy): domain Eukaryota; kingdom Metazoa; phylum Chordata; class Aves; order Anseriformes; family Anhimidae; genus Chauna; species Chauna torquata. The sequence continues at coordinate 689,382 of VXAL01004000.1, read as the reverse complement.
ATCAAGTTAGGCTGGCTTGATCTGCTTTTGGTTAAGTCCATTTTATCCCTTAAACCTGTTTTATCCATTTGGCAGCTTACACTCATGTATTTTCTTTCAAAACTTGTTCTAAAGCAATGCATGCTATTGAGGTCAGTCTACTGGGTCTGCACCTACTTATGAGTAACAGTATAGTACATGCTGTAGGATGTACAGAACACTGCATGTCGCCTATGATAATCTTTGATGAATTGCAGTACTTTAAGAGATGAAATGTACTAGTTTGTTTCCACTTTATTTTATTGTGGTACTATGTACAGGCATGGATGGAGGTGAGGATGTGTCTAGGCTTCTAGCCTGGTATGTGGGAAATACAGTCCTACAACTGTAGCTAGCTGGAATGTTGCTTCAGAAGTAAGTGGTGATAGTGAAAATTCTTGCAATAAGCCAGATACCTTCTGGAACTCCTCAGGTCTCTTCTGCATGGATCCAGAAACACTCTAGTTCTTCCTTTTTGCTCCTTCACTGTTCTGGTGTGATTGTCTTAAGCCTGTAGAAACCACTGCAAACCTACGTAATGTTTTTTCTGTTAAAACAATGTGCTTGTGTGAGCTTTGGGTGGTGCTTTGGACAGAGTTTTAATTTGCTTAAGGCTGTTTACTTTGTCCCAAACTGAAAACTTGGGGAAAGACTGAGTGATTAGTGGCTGTAGCATCTCTCTCTCCTGAGCACACTGAATGGCTGGTGGATGACAGTATTTCTCCCACCAGCTGAACGATTGCTGTTTAGGTGGAGTTCAAAAAGCAAAGAGAGCATGACTACGCCTCACACTAGTGAGATTTTTAGCTGCTGATTTCCTGTTCTCTCTGTATTTGTGGGTGTCTCTTTATGCAGTTTTTTTCTAATGCTGCTGTTGAGCTCTGACAGATTCATTATGGAAGAATGACACTATACAAGGACATCAAACCAACATCAGCAAGCACCAGATCTTGAATCTTTCTTTGTCTCAGCTACAGTTAGGACACAATGAACAGCTGCTTGATGACAAAAAGGTTATTTCTTGCTGCAGGATGATAATTGGCTTAGTGTAGAAATAAATGTGATTTTTTTTTATTTGGGGATTGGCTTGTAAAGAGTAAGGAATCCATGGGCATGCATGGTTTCATACCTGTATTTATTCAACAAGCTGTGGGCACTTGAAGTTTCACAGTAGTAAGGCAAGTTAGAATAGGGATCTTCTTGCTCCAGCAGAATATGACTGGAAAAGAATCTTCTGTGTGGCTGGGAGGATGGGGCTTATACCACGTTGCGGGGGTGGGGTGGGAACTGTCATCTGCTGATGGGGAACAAGGATGTTTCAGCCTAGATCTTCAGGCTGCAGGTGTTACTGGCCGGCTCTCATTCAAACTGGTGCAATGCTGAGTCAGACAGGATGAGTTGCTTCCCTGTGCATTGAAATTTTTGTTGACCCTCTGTCATTTCTGTGCATCTTTCTTATCTACCTACTGTTTAAGATCTATGGGGCAAGTAGGCTTACTACACAGCTTTAATGTCTTTCTTACAAGCCCTGATCTGAGTGGGGACCTTTATGTGCTACAGCAATGCAAAACTTTTCTGGAATTACGAGGATTTTCTTTTTCAGTTAAAGTTGGTGGAAGGGAGGGTGGGGTGGAAGCTTGTTCTGGGAAAATGGAGAACAGTAGAATTTTGCTGGAAATGCTGACATGAATGTTCCAGTTTGATGCAGAAGTTACCTGCTGATGTAGATGGAAGCACTGGTGTCTGGAACAGGCACGTGCTGAGTCTCTGATACAAACAAATAGCTCTGCGGCAGCAGTTCAAAGACTTGCTTCATTACTTTGGATATGTGGGTGTTGCTTTAAATTTAATGGTCACTACAAATCAGTGTAACACTAAAGCTAGAGGGCTAATGGTCTTCTTAGAATAACTGAGTCAGCTGCAGAGACTGGGTTCTCTGCTGCTGGAAAACATAGCAGCTGTGTCAGTCAATAAGCTGTCAGTTTTAGATCAGCTGGGAAGGCTGGTCCAGTAGACTGAAGATGAAGGTTACAAAAACTATCAAAGAAACTGACACTTCTCCATCTTTCTTCTTTCCCTAGGGCAGCCATTGAGGCTCTGGCAGCTTTGCTGAAATCAAGTAAGCTTTTCTTATTATCACTTTCCTTTCTGTGCTGTGATGCTGGGCAGAGTGATCCTGTCAAACCTCATTCTCCTGTAGTATCCTCTCTACCCTAAATCCCAAAGAGCACCTCTTTTCTAAGACGTAGTTGCCTATGTGTTGTGATGCTTCTCAGCACCTCGCAGCTCTATGGTAGATGATGCCCTAGGTCCTAGGGAGTAAGTTGCTGAGGGAACCAGACTAGACCTTTATTTTGAATATTCAGGGAACAGTGGTTGTCCTGGGGCTTGGTGTAGTGAAAGGAACGGGGAAACCTGTCCAGCCAGCAAACAATGCTCATTGATCTGCTCTACCATTACTGGAGAGTGGGGCCAGGACCTCTCTGTTCTGTGGCACTGTTGTGCTATGTACTCGCCTGGAAACCATGGTGGTGCTGGAAAATGCTTGGAAAACTTCTGCAGTCCAAAAGACATGACCCCATTATCCCTTGCAAGTGTGTCAAGTCTGAGGGCATGTAGATCTAAAAGATAAGGCTGAGACCTATTGATTGCTGGGGTACAGCCATGCTATGGCAGGTCATGCTTGACATTTGCACCAGCTGGCTGGGGGTGGTAGAGACCTTAATGTGGATTCTCAGTCATGTGCTGCTGGTGTGACTGTTCCTGAAATGAACGTGCTACCCTTTTTTGCTGTTTTCCCATCCAAAAACACTTAGCTTTTATTACCAGAATTTAATAAAGCTTTGATTAAGAAAGAGCACTCTACTATTGCAGACAATCTACTCTACAATAAATCACAAGGGCGTATTGTCCTTCTCTTCCCCCTCCTTTTCTTCCCCTCCCCCTTCTCCTTTTTATGGTATTAGGAATAATGCATTTGTGAAAAATTGTAGTCCTGGAAGCAGTGCTTAAATGATCACACTGCAATGGGATCGTGTCTGAGTTGCATCAGCTCAAGTGATGAATTTTGAAATAATGCCACGTATTAACCTTGCTGCCTATATTTAAAGGTCATGTTATTGCAACAAGGGAAGACCTTCTGTTTTGGGCACTAAATCTTAAGGGAGTTGTGGGGCTATGCCGCAGCTGATTGCAATACAAAAGCAAAATTAGCATTTAGAATAGAAAGGAATTCACTGAGAAGCCTAGAAAAGTGGAGCAAGAGCTGAAAGTGCATCAAGCAGCTTGAGCTTTTCTCCTGCAATCCTTTCTTATGGCAGGTATCAGGAATACAAAGTGAAATTCTGCTGTCCCAGGATGTTTATAGGATCAGTTTTCTATTTCAAGGCTTGTTCTGGGTCTAGAGATGAGGATGGTACAGAGAAGTGCAGAACTAATCACCAACACCAAGGGAAGCTGTGAAATGTCTCTTAAGGAGTTCTAAACCCATTTTGTAAAAGTTGGGGTGGGGGTAAGCCTTCTGTCAGCTGAGGATTATCTATGGAATCTGAAGATTAGATTTGGCTCTGGATTCTCCTAGCCCTTTTTCTTCTGGAGTGAAGTAAAATTTATTTTAGGAGTAAATAGTTTTAAAGCCATTTTTTCTGTGGCTCTTCTCAGCCAGTCTAGGTTGTGGAGACATTTTTGCTCTTCCTCTTATACTTTTTGTGCTTTGGGAAGAACACAGAGCACTTCTGATACTGGAAGAACACACTGATCATTCTGGCTGTTTGTTTTGAGTGCTTTCACAGAGGGCACAAAATAGGAACTCTAATGAGAACTTGGACTATCGAGCAAAGCAGTCCATACACTGTCACTTTGGGTCATCACTGTAATGTACAGGTTAGGGTTCTCATGTTTGTTGGTAATGTTGACCACTGCAAACAAAAGCGTTGCTTAGGAGAGAGATTTCGTCATTTGCAGACACCCTTCCCAATTTGCTGTTGTCCTCTCTCCTTTATTGTTTGCAACTGAACAACATTATTGTGGCAACACCAGCTACTACTTCTGTTGGAAACTGATTTTAGTAAAACATGGTCTATTTTCAGCTGATGTTTTGTTAAAGCCCTGGAACTGGGATTTGAGAACTAGCACCAATACTGTGTAACCAAATAGAGCACAGCAGCCCCCAAGCCAGCTTGTACTGTTTTCTGATGTTTTCAGCAGGCTGATGGTCAGTGTCTTTTAGTTTTCTCCTTGTCCTGTGGCTCGGGACATTAGAAGCTCCAGGCTTCTGGAGCAGAGAGCTCTGGTAGCTGCATACAAATTAGCAGGCTGTGCCTTTTGGGAGATGTGGGTTAGGAGATGTGAAAAACAACTCTGGTTCTTCCAGAGAGAAATTCACTATGGCAGGAAAAGAACTGAATTTTTTTCACAGTTGTGTCAGGACAACTTTGCTTGTCACTGTTAACTTATCTATGAGTATGTCCTTAGTGTCTTTGAATGACACAGGGGTTCTTAGCTAAAAAAAACTAAATCCCATGAATGCTGTAACACTTGAAAACTGCCTGTGAAAACATGAGGTGAAACTGTATGTGACAAAGCAATCAGAAGTCCTTTAGCATGTTTCAGATGAGATACAAACCGAAGAGGAGGTGGGAATCCCATAATGTGCTACAGTACTGAGTTCCTGGACTGATTATTGTGATCTCTGAGGTCTCGCAGTAACCCATGTGTTGGGAAATGGTGGTGAGATTCAATTTTGCTGGGGGTGAGGGCTATAAAGCAGCCAGGACAAGAACACCTCTTCTCGAGGGTCTCTGTGCAGGGCTGTTGTGTCGTTAAAGCTCTAGCTCAACATGAGCACGAGAGTTATAGTTATACATGGAGGGTGCTGGAGGGGAAACTGTCCCTCCCTCACTTTTGGCAGCGAGCTGCAATGGGAAAATGCACAGTAGTTTTAAAGGGAGCAGGCAGATGGCAGTGTGTCTCCCTGATGGATTCAGAAGCATCCATCTTCATCTCATCAGGCTTCCTTAAGCTCTACTTAAGACTCAGTCCACCTGCAGAGCCAAGAGCTGGCTGGAAACTTTTTGGCCTGTCTCTTACCTAACAGACTTATGCAAAATGTCAACAGGTGCACATCACTGCAAGGAGCAAGATTTGCCTTGAAAGAAAACCTCAGTGGAGAGGGAAGAGAGGTGGGAAAGGACACTGCAAACTTGTGCTTCCTCCACAACAGGGAGGAAAATCTTTCTTGTATACCCAGCACAAGACTAGAGGGACCTTGGTTCTCCCATTCCCCTGTGCATGAGTGGAAATCCGTGATAGTCATGGAGGTGGTGAATAATGTTCAGGCCACTTCTAACAAAGTGCTGTAGCTTTCTGTCAGTGGAAGCTCTGTTTACAGATAGTCAGTGTGAAACTTCTCTATCAGCAAGTTTCTCACTCTTGACCAATCTTTTTAGAAAGAGAAGAGTACAATCCAGAGTGCTTTTCCCATCCTTGCATGCTGCTCTCCCAGTTGCTGTTTTCTATCTGCATTACAGATAGCTAAAGAGGAAATTGAGGCAAGGTGAGGCACAGCATCCTTCCTAGAGTCTCTTCTCTGTCCCAGGGTATACCTGCTACTTTTTCAAGCCTCCTTTGGCTTTGTCCTACTTCTCTATATATCTGTCATCATATATCGTTGCAGTTTTTGTCTTAAACTAAGAGAGGCCTGGGAAGCTCAGCACTAACCCTGAGGAGCCCTCTTTTCTCTACAAGAGGCCTGGGTGTGGAGGAGGCGTAGTGGAGCCTGTTTGAGCAGCGGTGGAAGGCAAGGGATCTATTGCTTTTGGAGACAACCTGCCCCCTCATTAAAACAGGCACACTGTATTTTTGGGGAGCTGGAATAAAACTGGTCACCTGATACAGAAGTGTGGACAAGCATGTCCCAGGGTTTGCAGGCTGAAGGTGGTGTGACTGCCACAGCCGCTCAGCACCTCAAGCCACATGGTGGCGATGTTATTATAGGGAACCCTGCTCCCACCAGTGCTTAGTCCAATATTTATTTTTTCATGAGTAATTTGTTTATCAGCAGGTTATTTTAATCTAATTTTGGTTGTATTTGTTATTCCTGACTATCTGTATTTCCCAGAATTAGCAGCTTGCATGTCTTTAAGGAAATTAGCTAGAGCTGATTTCAGAGGCATTTGCTCAGCAGATATTGAAGGAAAGGGTTAGGGAAATGGGCAGGGCCCCTATTGCAATGCTTGCCTAGTAAAATAGTAATAAGCAATTTAAAGAGACAGGTTGTGGTGACCCCTTGTTCATGCCTCTTATCAAGACAATTCTGCTTGCTAACAGTAGTTACTGCTGCTGATGGCCTTTCCCCTCCTTCTGTATTTTTTCCTTCTTTTGTCTTTATCATTTTTCCCTTTTTCCCCTCTAGCCTTTTATCTCTCACTTCCTGCTCTTTCCCACCTCATCTTCTGTCAACTAACCTTTATTTAACCTTTCACCCATTTCTTTATCAAAGCATAAGGATTATGTCTTGTGGCTGACAGAATAAAATAATCAGTGTCATTCTTTTCCTTTTATGCTGGCATCAAGCAGGGGCAAGTAACTACGAGGAACAGAAAGCGATGTTCTAGCACACAAGCACACTTCAGTTTTTGAAAGGCCTGCACCCTCTGTCTGAATTCATAATACTTTGCAACAGATTGACTGACACAGGTCTTTGATTTTGTGTCAAAGTAGCCCTGTGCTTAAACCATGTCAGCTCCTGTAGCCAACAGCACAATGTCAGTGATTTGTCTAGTATTTTGCCAGGTACCCATTTCTCACAATCAGTTTAAGTCTTCATTTTGCACCTCTGGACTCAGAGTCCATTATCAGTCTGGCCCCAAACCTATCATCACAATTTGTAGGATATTGTGATCAGAGTTGAATCTTGCAAATGCTTTAGATGATTATGAAAGCAACTAAGTTGTCTATGCTTTCTTCCTGAATTTCAGAATGCAAATAGTCTTGATTCTGGTTTTAAGCTTCTTTGAGAAAAGCCACTTTATGAAGGGGGTGGGGAGTGGGGAATCCCTTTGAATCTTCTTCATATTCCCTTCCCCAAGATTGCTGTTCATTCATAGAGATGTCCCAGACTAAAGGTAACTCATTGCTCTAGGCAAAAAGGTTGTCTTGGCTCCTGCAGCATGGCAGCTTCCTGCTGTCTTGCTCCTGAGGGTGGGTATAATGGAGGTAAAGTGACAAGAAGCTGCACTATTCTGACATCCTTAATAGTGATTGCTTACTGCCTGTGTCTTGGCATAGGCAATATTTGTGCCTCCAGTGATCAGGCTTCAGAAAACTCAGCAGCCAAATCTGGGGAGGTCTTCCAAACTCTGGCATCCTTATCTGAACTCTTTCAAACCACTTTGAGGAAAAATCAACCTGGAGACTTTGAACAATTTTTTTTATTTCTGGCTTTCTGTTGGGTTACAACCCAAAGATGCTGTGAAATGGAAAAATAAAGGAGAAAAGGATCTTTTTGAAGACTAGTTTCTTTCTGGGGTTAGCTCAAGAATTTCAGAAGGGGTTGGCTTGCTTAACTTTTATATATGTACAGTGCAACAAAGGCCAATTAGAGAAGAATCATTGTTATGATACAGTTTGTGGTTGCTGCTGAATTGGCTAACAGCTGGAGCTACAGACTTTCAGAGCAAAAAGAATGAACTGTTCTTGTACTGATACTAAGCTTGCAGCTGATTTTCCTGGTCTAGGAGCAAACATACCTGTACTTGCTAGCAAATCCTGCCTTTACCTTTGTGCAAGTGCTACATACATCTGTCCTAAATACTCAAATGCCTTGACTCTCAGGATGGCTGTGAAGTTTATGGGGCAGAATTAGTCTTCTGGCTTCCAAAAGAGTTCAGCCTAATACCAGATTCTTGCTGGAACTGTAGAGCCCACCAGGTATAGATTCATCCCAGCACCTGATGGGTGACTAGGTTTCTCCAAGGACAATTCATTGTTTCCGTCAGGAACCCCAAAGTTTTTCTCCAGCATAAATGGTCTCTCAGAATACAACAGATGTTTTCACTTGGCTTTAGGAGACATCTTGCACCTTTTATTCCCAAGAGACAATGACTGGAGCAGAGCAGGGAAGTTGGAGACTTTCTTATCCCTTCCCCTCCCTTAGGGGCCATGGAGTTTATCTAGTAGAGCATTCCTATCTCCAAATTGGAGCAATGTGTGTTCTTGGTGTAATGAACTTTGAATCTGGATCAACAAATATCTAAATAGATAGATAAATATCTTTTTTTCTATGTCGTAAGCAGTGCATTGCTCATCATATTTCAAGATGACTGTAATTCAGTTTTGTGATTAAATATGCTGCAAGTTTTCCAGTTGTCCCTGTGTTTCTGGCAAACCCTTCAAAGGGGACTGGAATACAAGGAAGGGCCTCAAATGTCCAAAAAACAACTGGCAGTCATAACTTACCTACTAGTCTCAAACCCTGGCTTAGAATCTGTCCTTGACCCTCAACACAATCAGTTTTTTCAAAACCATTCAAAACAACTTCTTTGTAGTGTAAACCTCTTGCTAATCTAGATGCATGTCTAACCATTTGGTACCTCCACATGTTGGCTGTACCTCCATGTCAAATGTTTCTAGCTAACTGAACAGACTGTTCAGGCCAGATACTGTCACTGCAGCACAGGATACTTCCATTGGTTAGCAGCATTGTCCTGGAAGCCAAGAGTGGATGGCCAGTTCTAGATGTGTGGGGAAACTAAGAAGACTTGGATGGGTGATATACGAATACCCAAAGTCTCAATGGGTAGAATAGAAACTCCTGCAAAGAGAACAGTATGTTAGTGACAGGTTTGGGGAAGGTCATGAAGATGGTGATCCTCTGTCAGAGATGCCAGAAGACAGACCAAGCATGAATTAAAATGTGACGTATCATGCCTGAAAGTTACCCAGAAGGAGAACTTTCACTGAACACACTGGCCAGGCCAAAGGAGGGGACTAACAAAACACAAAAAGGGTCAGAAGGCCACTTACCACAGAGATCATGCATGCTAGCTCCAGGAGGGGATGGGTTCTTGCTGCCTACAAATCTGTGCAGTGTGGCTTGTACCTGTATGATTCATTTCCACCATCTGTATTTGTGCCAATATATAGACAGAGACACAAGCAGGTGCATCCCTAGATGGAGGTGCCAACAGACAGACAGGTGGGGGAGGCCTCTTTTCTCCATTCTGCCTTCTGGAGATCCTGGCATGCTTCCTCCTTCATTTATTTGCTACTTTATTGACTATACAACTGAAAAAATCTGGAAGAAAAAGAAACGCAACACAAGAGAGCAGAAGAGAATCAATGGAATGAGACAAACAAAATGAATGCTTTCTTGTCCTTTCACTTAATTCTCATTGCTTCTGGTCAAAGTGCTGGGGGAACTATAGTCCTGCCTCTCCCATCTCCTTGCAGAACAGAATATCTCAGCTTCACTTTTCAAAGTGACTGTTTTTGATCTTAAAAGTGATAAGTGCTATNATGTAAAAAAAAAAAAAAAAAAAAAAAAAAAAAGAGGGAAACAAATAACAAAGCTGTCTTGCTCAGTTTTCTGTGCTTTTCATCCACTGATAAGACTGAGGCAATGGGCCAGTTCTCTTCCAGTCCCCACAGAGCTGGGATCCAAATGTGGAATTCTGTCTTGAAAGATGTGACGAAAAACTTGCAAGCACAGTTTGGGAATTCTATCTAATTTCCCCAGGCTGTTCTACCCACAGTGCTTTCCAATATTTCCCTCGTCCTACTGACATTGACGCATAAAGCTTGGACTTCAAGCAGTGAAAGCTAGGAGCTGTAAATCCATACATATAGTCCAATTTCATCTGCCTCTGAACAGTTAAGGGAGGCTCTGAGCCTGATCCGAATTGTCCCTACCTTACACTGCCTGACTCTTCTTGTCATGTTTTATATACTTATTGACTTTTACAGAGCTCTCTGAGTAATTCTTCAAGGAAGATTGACTGATTTAAGGGGTAAGAAATCCTGCAGGTTAGTAAACATGACAGCTGGTTGAGGATTAACAGGAAATCATGAATAAAATCATTGGGATTGATAAGGGATTCTCAAGCAATTAAAGTTTTCTAGCAGAAAGTCAAATAAAAAAAAAAAGAAACAGGGAAGGTCAAAGGAGAAGGATGACTTACACGCTGACAACCACAGCTCCAAAACACAAGCTGTACTGGTAGAGAGAGTGTGAGGAGGTTAATGAGGGGATAAAGGGCTACAGAGGGATGCAGGCCACATTTTAGTTGTCTGGGCATAGCTGTGCATAAGGTATAAGAATGGAATACCTGTGGGACCTGCAGGTCAGTGCACAGGCATGTGAACAGGGTGGTGTGAAGATACAAAGCAGGATGAAAATGAGTCTGCAAGCACTTGCTTTCTGGAACACTGTTTGTTGCCTGTGCTGTTGAGGCAATAGTAGAGAAAACTGCAGGGCAAGACCAGGTAGCAGAGCTAACTTCCAATGCCCTCTCTAGGTAAGAGTTTGCTGTTGTACTGCAGAGACCAAACTGAGATGAGTTCAGGTAACTTTCTTCTCCTTCCCAATGTCTTCGTCTGTTTCATCGCTGGGACTGAGGTTTGCTGCATACTAGCTGCTTTCTGGTTATTCTCTCTATGGCTTCCCTTGCTACCGATTTTCTTCATCCAGCATCTTACCCTCTTCCATTCTCTCTTCTTCTGTCTTGTAAATCCTCACTGATGACTTTAACGTTCCAGGTGTGAGAGGTTCTGGCACTCTATTTAATGAACTGGAAATGAATTGGAGCCTACTAGCTCTGGAGAATCCACACTAAGAGCCATCTGTTGTGAGCTGCAAATGCTGATCGGTATTCAAGGAACTGAGCTCCAGTCTCACATATGCTACCTGGCCCATTGGTTGATAAGTGAGCTACTGACAGCTTCTAATGTGTGTCACAGCAAGGAATGTCAGGACCAGTAGGGAAAGCATGTTTGGGCAGGGTTAGTCTGAAGGGAGGGAGCCTTGAGTCTGGTATGGCTTCACGTTTGTCCTGTGGGGCAGGGCAAGGAACACTGTGCGTGAAGGGATGTGCTTTAGAATAGTCATCTAGAAGAATTTCTGTCTTATCATAAGCTTTATAATCTTTGAGCCTCATATCCTGGAGCCACATGATTAAAGGAACATTACATCTTTCCTTTTATATTTATAAAGCTACCTTTTATTTTTAAAAATATCTTTTCAGGTTTGTCTGTGAAGTAAAACCTTTAAACATGATCTGAACACTGCTTTTAAATTTTTCAGAACCAGAAAGCAACAGAAAAGAAGCCCAAACCGCTGTTGCTCATGTTGGTGTTTAGTTAACTTTTAAATACTGTGGGTTTTATCTAGTCTCATGATTTTAGGAGAAGGGCTATGATTTTTTCAATGGCATTTATTTCATAGCTTTTATTATACATGTACGTGTGTGGGAATGCATTTAGAAGTTAAACATAACTTCACTGGCTGTAACAAGACTGTACAGCTACAAGGTTTCTGTATGTGTTGACCTCATCAAGGTGTTCTGTCAGGAATGAAATATAGTGCTATGTGAAGATTATTTGACCTGTCAACTAATCTTATTGTTTAGCTTTTCTTGCTCCTCAGGAGCTTCTTTTAGTTTCAGGAGTGCTTATGGTGCTGTGATCTGGATTAGGTTTATTAGCACTTGGAAGGAGATAAGAGCTCTGTGCCTACCCCAGCCCTGGTTTGCTTAAAGGAAAACCTTCACTCTTTAGGGTTCTGAGCAACCACTTCCACCTAGACAGACATTTCTATACTATTCCAAGAACCTAGCTCATACTTGAAAAATAACATCTTAAACTCCACAACAAAATAAAAAAGATTAGCTGTGTCCATTAGGTGAGAAAGAGGAGGTATAAAAGTCTGAGTTATAAGCACTGAATAGCCACATGGTTATCAAACAGAACAAGTAGTTGAATGAGCTTAATTCAACCTTTTCTTTGATTTCAGAATCTAACAGCCGACAGGCAGTGAACAGAGGCTACCTGGGTGGATTGCTGAGACTCTATCAAGACTGGCATCACAACGATGTCTCCAACAACTACATTTATATTCGTAGGGGTCTCCTGCTCTGCCTAAAGCACATCACCAACATCCAGCTGGGCAGGGAGAATTTCCTTGGTTCCCGAGGTATGGAGATCCTCTTCACAAGTGTGCAGGTAAATGGTGCTTCTGTGCTTAAGTGAGATGGATTGGTAGGTAGTGCTGGGTTCTCTCTCACAGTGAAGAGTTATGTTGAAAACTAGACACTTCTTCCTGCAGGAAATTCCAGTGCTAGTTTTATCCGGAATGTATAACACTAATGGAAAAAATGATAGCGTCAAAATAAAAAGCATTGATGATTTTTAGTCAAATGAAAATAGTTCAGATTAAAACATTTCAGTTTAAAACTAATTTTAATTCCTGCTGAGCCTTACAGGAATTATAGTTAAGGCTTTTTAATGCTTTTTTTCCTCCTTCCTTGTGGATCCTGCTATCTGCTTGGACAGCCTCTCCTGAAGTGCAGTGCAGAGTTTCCACAGAAGAGTTTTTGAGGTGTTTCATGACTTATCCATCTAGATACCTGAAAGAAAACAATTGCACCATATCACTTTTTCAACAAAGTGTTAATTTAGCCAGGCCTTTGTTAATGATGAACATCCATCAACTGCTTTTCAGGAGGCCTAACTTTAATCTTGGGAAACATAATGTGGGTCCATCGAGAGATGATATGGTCCTGAGGATGGGATCTCAGTAAGCTATAGAAAAGGCAGATATAGAACAATAATGGTTTCCTCAGTCTCTTGACAACATGCTTCTTTAGCCTCCTTTGGAGAAGTCATGTACACAGAAACCTTTAGTTCTTGACTTATGTGATTCCACATAGGAGTGCTCCATTGTCATTCGCTATGGCCAATGCATTATCTCATTCCAGAACCATCACTTAAAGGACGAAACGCCTGTCCCCTTCTCCTCTAGAAAATTCATTGCCTTATGATCCAGTGTATCTGCTTTTCCACTGTTCCTATCAGTATTGCAAACTATTCTCCTGTGACTAAGATATATCTTACCAGCAGTAGATGATAGAATGACAGAAGGCTTTTTCCCCTTCCTTTCACATGGGATGGTGGCCACAGTCAGCAGAGCTTTCAGGGAGTATAGACCCTTTTCATGTCAAGTCCCTGATCTGCAGAAATTTAAGTAGGGTGCATGGCAACACTGCTTGAGGATAGATGCCAGCTTATGCCCTCTCAAGTGCCTTCTACAGCCCATGTTCCTTTCTGAGCTAACATCTCCTGATAGCTCAGCCTAGGAGCAACACCACAAAAAGTGCAAATATGGGGTTACTTTGGGTGAATAAACAGGAAATGACACATGAAGTATCCAGTGAACATTTGAGAATGCTAATCATTCAAAAGGTTAGAAGTGGAGCGGAAATGACAGCTTCAGGGGCCTTCAGTTTATTCTTTTGTACTGTGTGTTAAGAGGTTGATCTTGGAAAGGGAATTACCAAAGTTAATAGATTCAAAGCTCAATATTCCCTCATTTCTTCTTTGGGGTATTGTCAGTCTTGTAGTGTTTCTCCAAGATGTGAGGCATCAGGAGGAGTCCAGCAGCCCTATGAGATCTCAGTCATGCTCTTCCCTACTCTGACCTGAGATACAGACTGCTGCTGCCACTGAAAGTTTATCGTCATCTTCATGGTAGAGAAAATGGGAAGTCCGTCATCCTAAGAGGAACTGCAGGCTTCAGAGAGAGAAAGAGACAGGGCAAGGCAAAACAAATCCTGCTTAGGAAAGCAATGGTTCTTTGTGCAGACAATATTTCAATGCCTTTAGGAATTTGCTGGCTGTAGTGATTTAGCCTTGAGCAAACTGACCAGCTAATGTGATTTTTAAAGGTGTTAAAAGCTGGCTAGAAAAGTTCTGCTGAAATGCTTTTTTCTGCTCCTTTGAAACTGAAACAGTTTTGCTGGGATGGGTTTGTTTTAACAAACCCCAATGGAACTCCTATTTGCAAGGCAAGTTTTCAAATGAATCCTCACCAGTTGCTCACTGTATGGGCTGTCAGACAGCTGAAATGCCTGGGCTTACCTGGATACCTGAAATATCTGCGCTTATACCTGGATAGCCTTAAGCCCCTGTCTTTAGAGGAGAAGCCTGTAGTTCTAAGACCATCTCCTTGTATTGATAAGAAGTAACTGCAACTTTGTAGAGAATTTGGAGATATTGAGTTCATTCCTACCCAGAATGAAAAATAATTTTAGACAATAAAATCACTTGTGAAAAGGAAGCACTTTCTGCTTCCATTTCTTCCAAGCTTTGCTTAGACTGAAATGGCAGTTAAATAGTATCTTCACATTAGCAACTGGCTGGCTTTGTGTATGCAGTGACACAGAGCTGCCTACTCCAAGACAAGAAAGCAGGTTTGTCTGCTTTAGGAAAAACTGCTACATGGAACATTCTCTTGCTATTCTATCATTTACCCATGTGACTTCTTAAGTTAACCTAGTATCTCCTCAGCCTTCTTGTACTAGGGTCTATTCTAGGTTAATGCTATTCTATGCTCGCCTCTATATTCCTGGTGTCATCCATTAGCATCATCATCTTTTGCCTCAGTGTAATATTGAAGACTTTTTTTTTTGCATACATCACATATATATAATATCTTGTTAAGAACACTACAGCTTCAAAGGAGAAAAGACTTGACTGAAGAGGTTAAAAACGAGATTCCCCGAATTCAGGTTAGCTTTACATGGGGTTTCTGAGCTAAGGATTCACTGTTCCCTCACTCACAATATTCCACTACAAAATAAATGGGATAGCTTACACACATACAAAGCAACCTCCTGTCTATTTCTCAGGTGTCAGTAAAAAAAAAAAAAGCTTTCTAATACAGTGATGCAATGTTTTTCAGTCACCTGTAAACCATGTTATCTTGAATCTTAGGAATTTATGATCAGTAATGAAAGTAGTCCCGCAGATTCCCTGTAAGGCATTTGAAGGCTTGTTTGCATTTGTAAGTTAATTTGCTATAAAAAAAAATGACTTTCAAACAGTATTCTTGAATAACTCCACGTGTGGAAATTCATTGTCAATATGAACATGCCTTGCTCTCTTGATTATCTCAATTCACTTTGAAATGAGTGAAGATGGTTAGCCCAAGGCAGTCAATGTCATATTCTAGTAAAAACAGAACAGCTCTACTTAGTAAGCTATAGTCAAGACTGTTACAGTTTCTATGTGCAGATAAAACTTTCCTTATTTCTCTCAATAATAAGCAAACTAAGGCACCCAAACACCATGTGAAAGTGAATAAATTGAAGATCTGGAGATAGAAACCATCTGTCCTTGGCGTTTGGTTTAACCACAGTAGAACTTTGCTTGGAGATGCTTTCAAAATTGTCTTCTCTCACCCTTGTTCGTAACAGCCAGAGATCTAGAAATACACATTAAGATTCTTGTAAGCATGTCAGCTTTAGATGATTTTTTCTAGTCTCCCTATGGGAATCCTGGTTAATCCCACTGAATCTTATAAAGCTGTTCAATCATACATGAGAAAACTGAATAAAATCCTGTACAAAAAAAAAAAAAAATCAAAAGCCATTTTCCTGTTCTTGCTTATTAAGTACTCTATTTCTCTGACCCCTTCCTGGATCTGCTGATTTTTTCTTGTCCAGTCAGTATCCTAACAATGGGTTGTGAGGCAGTGGTACAAAGCACCTATTCTGCCCTCTGGTCTGTTCCACTTTATCTGTGCTGAAGGGAGGCCAAAACTTTTAAATAGTATTAGAACTTCTTTTAATATTCCTCTTTTGCCTTGTAGAATATTCATGCTGTTTGAATCCCATTCTTGTTGTGATGGGTTAAGCCTTAGTCCCAAGTTTCATGTTGATAAAGATATCAACATGCTCATAAGCGTGGTGCAGATTGTGAATTTAGGAAGGAAGCTGCATAGATTCCTCAATTTGATGGAGGCTGTGGTATAGATGCATTGTATTTGGGGAAATATGAAGGCTTGGATTTCTGCGCATTGCACCTACCGGTTTCAAACTATGCCTTCAGGCAGCAGCGTTAATAATTTGCTTATCCAAACTGTCCGTTATATCTCTTGAGGTTCAACAAGGGTAAATGCCAGGCCTGCACTTGTTGCACAATGACCTCATGCAACACTACAGGCTGGGGGAAGAGTGGCTGGAAAGCTGCCCTGGGGAGAGGGACCAGGGGGTATTGGTCGATAGCCAGCTGAGCATGAGCCAGCAGTGTGCCCAGGTGGTCAAGAAGGCCAACAGCATCCTGGCTTGTATCAGTAGTGTGGCCAGCAGCACTAGGGAAGTGACTGTCCCCCTGTACTCAGCTCTGGTGAGGCCGCACCTCGAATACTGTGTTCACTTTTGGGCCCCTCACTACAAGAAGGACATAGAGGTGCCGGAGTGTGTCCAAAGAAGAGCAATGAAGCTGGTGAGGGATCTGGAGAACAAGTCTTCTGAGGAGCAGCTGAGGGAGCTGGAGTTTTTCAGCCTGGAGAAAAGGAGGCTGAGGGGAGACCCTATTGTGTTATACAACTACCTTAAAGGAGGCTGTAGCGAGGTGGGGGTGGTCTCTTCTTGCAGGCAACAAGAGATAAGAGGAAACAGCCTCAAGTTGCGCCTGGGGAGGGGGAAGGTTAGGTTGGATACTAGGAAAAATTTCCTCACTGAAAGGGTTGTGAAGAATTAGAAGAGGCTGCCCAGGGAGGTAGTTGAGTCACCATCCCTGGAGGTAGGCAAAAGATGTGTAGATATGGTGCTTAGGTACATGGTTTAGTGGTAGACTTGGCAGGACTTAGAGGTCTTTTCCAACCTAAATGATTCTGTGATTCTATTAAAGAAGCACACCTACTACGATCTTTTCTTTCAGTGTTTTTTTAAGTTCTTCTTACAGAAAAAAGTAAGTCCAGGGAGGAAATTCACACATCATCCCGGTTCACAAAAAAAAAAAGCAAAAGAAGGGGCAAAAACAAAAAAAAACACCAAGGAGCCGGCTCTTATAGTGTGGTAATAAATAAAGACGCAAAAATGTTCTAGGTCTTCAGAGTATATCTGGGCTTATAGCTCCTTACGCTTCTATTTTCTACTCTGGATTATAGGAGTAGAATGCTTAGGATACTGAAGAAATTTGATATTTCATGATTAGGTAATACAGTGTTCTTTCAGGCTATTTGGCACCATGCTTAACCACATAGAAGAGAGTACAGTGAGTGCTCTCATTCAGAGAGTATATTGTGCGCGCTGAGTATAGTGACAAGGTGGTGTAACTGTACGAGCTTACCTGTGTTAGTTTTGGCACGGTAGTTGTGGGGATGGCAGTAGTGAAGACAGATTTTGGATGTGTTGGCAGCCAAAATCTATTCTTGGGCTCCCTGCAGGATTTTATATCCATGTTAAGGAACATATCTCTTCAGTGCTACTGTTACCTGTGTTTGCTATCAGACTTCCCTTAAATGTACCCTGACTATAAAGTCTGAGATCAAACTGAGGGGCTGCTGTGTTATTTAAATGATAATAGAAGTCCCTTGAGGTCCTGCTAGCCTGTACTTCTGTAGAAAATGGACTGTAAGAGTTTTAGATTTTGCTGGTCCAGGCATATTTCTTAAATGATAAAAAAAAAAAAAAAGTGGGGGGAGTGAGCAAGCAATGCCCCCCCCCCCCCCCCCCCCAAAAAAAAAAACCCACAAGAGGAATAGGGGGGAAAAGCCATAAATATAACAATTTCATGCTGTAATCATAAGAGTTTCTGGGGGATCACATGCAGGAGGTACGACAACTGTAAGAGACAAACAGTTCTTAACATTGCTCTTCTCTGGTTACTAGGACTGTAAAAATCTGGATCCTATCGTAACTACTGTGACTCAGATTCTAAGAAAGTGCTACCCCAAGGAGCCTCTGCCTGTGGTGAGAGTAAGAAGCTTCTATTCCTTCCCTCTTCCTGGGAATGTTAAGACTGAACCTCAGTGTATGGGATCTGAAGGTAAATTGCTGAAGGGTGAGTTTGGTAGGAGGAAAAGGAGTGTGACATGAGAACTAAATGTGGGATCTGGGGAAGGGAGTCTTTGCTGCCTAGTCCTGAGGCTTGTGGTTAAAATTAGTCTGGTGGCCTACGGTGACACTCAGTATGGATGAAAGCACTTTCAGGTCTTCTTGAGGTTTGGAGGTTGTTAGGAGAATAAATGAGAGAGGATTAAAAGGACTGAGGGTCCTTTTAATAAATAAATCCTTCTACGATGCAAAAAATAATGTAACAGAATGGGTAAGGCAGAGGCTGGAAATGCTATTGTTCCACAACAGCAAGATACAGGGAAGCCACTGTGCCTGTGCGTGGCTGGGGATAACACCGCCCTGTAGCTGTTTCAGTAAAGAATTGTGGGAAACATCATCCTTTCTCCTTTCTAAAATAAAAACAGATAGCAGGCAAATTGCGTGAGTAAATGATATATTTTAGCACTTGCTGAAAAAAAGAGCTCAAGCACAGGCAGGACACCCACTCCACAGAAACAAAGAGACAGAAAACTGCATGATACACACAAGCAATTTCTCTGTTGCTTTGTTTCACGTGGAAGGTGCTGAGATACTATAATGATGACAGCAGTAAAACATCCTAATCTAGATAACATAGATTAAGACCATCCTGTAATATCACTGCAGCCAAGCAGAAAATCTCTGTTGCTTTGCAGTATGAGTTGGATCCATATCATGATGATATTTGTCATGGTTTTGAAAGGCAGTGCTTGATTCCAAGAGAACAGAGCTTTAAAACCTGGGAGATTGTGTCAAATTCGTTTATACTAGATTAACAAATGGGATCTGCTTTAATCAGGGTTGTGGTGGGTTGTAGTTGGAAGGTATGTGAGCCATGCATGCAAGGGACTGCGCATATTTCTGTGGAGGGCCTGAGAGGGATATTAGGTTGAACTCATTTGCTTCTGCCTCTTTTTTTACTTCTGCAGATGACTATGAAAGTGATGGAGAGGAAGAGGTGGAGAAAGATCTGGATAAAGATGATGTGGAGAGTAAGGAGGAAGTAGGTATATGAACGACAGTTTCCTTTACCATCCAGACACTAGAAAACAAAATTTTTTTGTTGTCCATTTTGACATCCTGATATGCTATCTAAGCAGAGGATGTAGATATGTATGTAGTCCCACATAGGTACGCTATATATGAATAATAAAATAATGGTAGGATACTTGACAGGAGAAGAGGAGAAAGAACTGCCTTTCACTGAAGAGTGTCCCTTGCATTTATCGTATTAATTACTAGGCTTGTGACCCAGGATAGTGCAGGTTTGGTGACATCTCTGTTCCTGCACAGAGACTGACCAGTGACTATTAGCATTACATGCACAGTCAGGGATAAATGATGGATCTTTGATTTCTATAGGTCTAGATCAGACATGGCACCTAGACAGTAGAGGATAAATGAATTATCACCTAGGAAAGACTTTTTTTTTCCTTCCCTTATCAAAGCATATTCAAGCTATGCGCCTATCCTAAGAAAAAGGTTTATTCTTTTAAGCCACAGCTCCACAGCTGGGGTATTTGAATTTAGATACCTTATTTGCTGCTGCACACAGACAAACAATAAAATGAAATATTCAATACTTCTGATTTCTCCCTTTGCACTCTCTGCCATGGCCTAACTGGCTAAAACAAACAAACAAAACAACAAAAACACCACCAAAAAAAAAAAAAACCCAAAAGAAAAAAACACCAAAAACAACAAAAATTCCCTAAGCTGAAGATGAGAACAAATTTTTGTTTT